>ML293228.1:44227-100103 GCA_005239495.1 Nicotiana undulata
GGGTAGTTAGGCCCACATCATGCCTTGTATGTTTTCCCTGTAATGCCTTAAATATGTTTTTCTTGTAATGCCTGATATGTTTTCTTGGTAATGCTTCATATGATTTATTGTAATGCCACATGTACTACGAAATTATGTAGAGAAAATAGCATTATTCTTCTGAGGATTTATTGAAAAGAAATTGTGAAATATATGGGAGCGAGCTGTACGCCGCGGCGGAATTGAAAATAAATTGTGAAATATATGAGAGCGGGCCGTACGCCACGGCGGAATTGAAAAGAATTTGTGAAATATATGGGAGCGGGCCGTATGCCACGGCGGAATTGAAAAGAAATTGTGAAATATATGGGAGCGGGCCGTACGCCACGACGAAAATGAAATGAAATTATGAAATATATGGGAGTGGGCCGTACGCCACGGCAAAATTGAAAAGAAGCTGTGAAATATATGGGATCGGGCCGTACGCCACGGCGAGTGTAAAAAGTACCTTATGGAAGCGGGTCGTACGCCACGACGGATCTAAGAATTTGTGATTTTTGTTTCATTCGGTGGTCTTACTCTTGAAAGTGCTTTATTGTTTAAGTTCAGTGGCTGTTTGGATTTCTCTGCTTTTAGTATATGTACTTGTTGCTTATTTCCCTGACATGCCTACTGTATTTCATCATATTTTTATCACATGTTATTACTGATGGACCTTAGTGAATATCGAGTCGACCTCTCGTCACTACTTCTTCGAGTTTAGGCGGGATACTCACTGGGTACATATTTATTTAATATGTACTCATGCTGCACTTTCTTTTCTTTTCTGTACTTGACTGTACAGGTCCGGAGGCTGGCACGTCTGACTATCAGGCCGGTGCTGGATATTGATAGCGTGGTCATACTTCTCGGTGAGATGCTTTATCGGCGACTTCCTAGCAGCACCCTGGAACTCTTATGTTATATTTCTCCGCTCACTTCATTCAGACGGAGACTCTGTATATATTGTAGTCATTGTATATTCAGTAGTTGCCCATGACACTCGTGACACTAGTTCCTGTCACACACGCATAGTGTATATTCATATTTTGGGGTTTTGGGATGTATATCTATGTGTGCATTTTATTTCGGCTTGTATCTACTAGGATTTCACTTCCGCTCAAGGCTAGTATCATGTTTATCGTTAGAAGTTGGGAATCTTTGACTTTTTAACTAGATGGAAAAAGGTATCACTTGGTGTAATTATTGTTGGCTTGCCTAACCCCGTCGTTGGGCGCCATCACGACTTGAATTGGGATTCTGGGTCGTGACAAACCTATAGCCTTCTTTCTCCTTTGGAGCACTTTGAGTGTAGAATCTACCTGAAATTGGGTTAGGCAAGAAGAAAGTATAACAGGTAAAGTACGAGAAGGACCCAAAAATTCATACATGAGGTGTGGTGGAAGGGGCTTCAACTCCAAGGTAGGTGTCTCCTCGATTGAGGGCTTTGTCGGAGGAGTTTTCCTATTTTCCAAATCCGAAGATAGCTTGCTAGGACCATAAGAATAAGAACCCATGCCTTGCAATGCATTGGTACACTAGATCAAGCCATCCACCACAACATCATCATGATTCAATAAAACTGCTTCCAGGGGTCTTCAACATTGATCATTGAGCTTGTCTCATCAATTATGACCTCGGTGACTAGGTCCACAAAATAACACACCTACGTGCTATTGGGTTGCCGCATTGATTTGCAAACGTGGAAAACGACCTTTTCATCACCCACTCGGAAGGTGAGCTCACCGGCCTCCACATCTACCAAGGCCTTCCCGTTGCAAGGAAAGGTCTTCCCAAGATAATTGACACTTCATAATCGACCTCATAATCCAATATCACAAAATCCGTGGGCAATATGAATTTGTCGCCTGGCACCAAAACATCATCAATGATTCCCAAGGGTCGATTCATAGTTCAATCCGCCATTTGAAGTCGCATAGAAGTTTCTCTAGGTTTACCAATTCCCAAGGTATTAAAAACAAAGTAAGGCATCAAATTGATACTAGCACCCAAGTCACACAATGCCTTGGCAAAGTTCGCACTACCAATAGTGCACGGAATGGTGAATGCTCCGGGATCCTCTTTGGGTTCCATTGAATGCACAATTTCACTCACTTGGTGGGTCATCTTGATTGTCTCGCACTCCATGAATCTCTTCTTTGTGACCATGTCTTTCATAAAGTTGGCATACCCGGGCATTTGTTCAAGGGCCTCAACTAATGGAACGTTGATGGACAAACTTTTCATCATGTCTATGAATTTCTTGAATTGGTTATCATTCTTCTGTTTATCCAATCTTTGAGGATAGGGAGGAGGAGTTCTAGGCAATGGAGCCTTGGCTTTTGGCGCAACCAACTAGGGTATGTCAATTACGTGTTCCCTAGACGGGTTTACGTCATTTTGGGTTTCCTCCTCATTGACATTGATGTCAATCCTCACTTCACTAGTCGTTGGCTCTTCAACCACAAGTTCAACCTCAATAGTAACCTCATCATGTTGCAATTCATCATCATCACCAACAACTCTCTTTTTCTTTGAAGAACTAGCCTCACCTCATCGACCACTCTTTGTGGTCACCGCCATTGCATGGCCGGTATTGTTGTTATTGTTTCCACCCTTAGGGTTCACCACCGTGTCACTAGGTAGTGCCCCCTTCGAGCGAGTGTTCAAGGCTTGTGAGATTTGTCCCATTTTGACTTCAAGATTTCGTATTGAGGTAGTGTGGGAGGCAATTTGAGCATCCGAATCCATATTCCGTTCCATCATTTGTTTGAACATTTTCTCGATCCGACCCATGTCATTGCTTGAGGAACCTTGACCTTGTGATCGGTATAGGGGTGGATTGTTGGGTTGTTGATACATCGGGGGCCTTTGAAATCCAGACCCCCGATTTCCATTTCCACCCCAATTGCTATTGTTGTTCCCGCTCCAATTGTTGTTGTTGCCTCCCCATTGTTGATTGTTGTTCCCCCAATCGCTTGAGTTGTTATTGTTGTTCCAATTACCTTGCCTTTGATTGTTCCCTTGATTGTTCCAGTTTTGACTATTTCCTTGATTGTTCCTTTGCCCTTGAAAATTGTTGGCATACATCACATCTTCATTTTTCTCATCATAGGAATCCTCTTGATTGTACCCACTCACTCCTTGGTCGCATTGGTCATTGTTGTTTGGAATTTGATTTCCATGGGGGCTTCGCTAGTTAACCAAAATATTTACCCCGTCCATAGCATGCACTTGCTTTGGCCCTTGTATTTGTTGAAGCTGCGCCTTAGCAAGTTGATTCATGGTGGTGGTAAGCTCGACAATGGCTTTCCCATGGTCTTGAAACTCTTTGTGGAGATTTATCACACTTTGATCACCCTGGGGCACATTAGCCCGACTATGCCATGCTGACGAAGTGTCAGCCATTTCATCCAAGATATCACATGCCTCATTATAAGATATCTTCATAAAGTTGCCCCCAATGAGTTGGTTGACCACACACTGATTGGTAGTATTGATGCCTCGGTAGAAAGTCTTTTGTATCATGGCCTCAGTCATGTCATTGTTTGGGCACTGTTTGACCATCGTTCTGTAGCGTTCCCAAATCTCATGAATGGGCTCATTCGGCTCCTGCTTAAATGCCAATATCTCATCTCTCAAAGCCGCCATGTGCCTGGGGGATAAAAACTTGGCAATGAACTTATCCGCCAATTCATCCCATGTAGAGATAGAATGATTGGGGAGTCGTTCAAGCCAATCCAGCGCCTTCCCTCGGAGAGAGAAAAGAAATAATCTGAGCCTGAAGGCATCCTCTAATACATTGGTTTGCTTGCTCCCCCAACATGTGTCTACAAAGCCTTTTAAATTCTTGTAGGCATTTTGATGGAGAGCTCCCGTGAAATACCCTCGCTGCTCCAGAAGTGTCAACATGCCATTAGTGATTTGAAAATTGCCCGCCCGGATTCGGGGTAGGACAATTGCACTGGCATATCCCTCGTTCAGAATCACCCTAGGAGCAACTCTGGGAGGAGGCGGGGGAGGGTATGGAATATTATCATTGGGATTGTCCTATCGGCCCCGTATTTTAGGTGGAGGAATTTGATGCAACTCATCTTCCCCGTTATCATCTACCTCCTCCCCCGATATAATATTTTCCAGAGGATCAGCCATAAGTAGCTGTATTGATTGAAACACACATGTTAACAAAAAGAAGGAAAGAAAAACAATCTACACCACTACTCAAATAGATATTCAACACCGTTATAACTCCACGTCAACGACGCCAAAAAGTGATCGGTGCCCACCTATACCACTAAAAAGTAGCAAGGAAGGGTCGAAGCAGCTTTACCCGACTGGGTCGGGATCGATATCCACAAGAGTTATGCAAATGGGAGTTGAGTTTCTACTCGACTTAATGGTGTTTCATGCTTTTAATTGCTCTTCTTAACATAAATGGTTTTGTATCTATACAAAGGTTGAGTCTAAAAAGAACTATTATCTATCTAACTACAATCTTTTTGTGGATTTTTATCAAATGATTAAAGGCACTAGGGTTGCAACTTACTTCTAGGTAAGTGACTAATGGAGTCTAAAATCTAGGATAAACTTGTTAATTTTGGGTAGATGACATAACCTCATACTAAATTGCTCACCCAATACCTCTCGGTAATTTGGGTGACTTTGCACGAATTGGCTTTCTCAAGCCCAATTGGGTGTTTCAACAAAACAAATAAAATGGCTCAAGTCGGGTATAACTATCTCTAGTATCTACCCTTTTATTGGGGCTATCAATCTCTTGAGTTCACCCCAATACCTTGTTAGCCTATTTACCAAGACTTGAGTCATCTCTCTCAAGAATAACCCTAGTCATAAAGGCATGAAATAGTGTTTGCAACAACTAATTCAGAGAATTAAGCATGAAATAGACTAAAAATCAAACACCCAATCACAAATTCATCCTAAAATAGAAGACCCATTAGTTACCCACACTAGGGTTGGGTCACAACCCTAGCTTGAGGGTCTAGATACTCATTTTAAAAGAAGAAACTAAGATAAATGATGAAATTAAACCCATAAATGTTGATTACAAGAAGACAATCTAAGAAGTATGGTAGAATCTAAGCTAAAATTACTCAAAATGGAATAAAAGCACTATTCACGAGCTCACTCTAACGTCTGATGCCCTAAAAATGAGAAAAAGTTGTAAATACTAGGCTGAGAATACTGGAAAAAATTTCCCCTACGGAGATTTCGCTCCCAGCGGAATTCTAGGCGCCCCAGCGGATTGGCTTTCGCTGCAGCGGAATAATAACCGCTGCAGCGTTTTTGGACCTGGGCATTCTCTGAAACTCTATTCCATTCGCAGCAGAATTCTACTGCGTTGCAGTGGTTCCTGAAAGCGCAGCAGCAGAATAATACTGCTGACTGCGTCAGTGTGAAAATCCCAAGTGGATGACTCTCTGATCTTGGGAATCCGCTCCCAGCGGATATTTGAACGCTGCAGCGGTGAGGACAGCGCTGCAGCGGAATTTTGGCGTGGACAGCGGTCAACTTGGTCTAAAAAACACACTCTTGGAAGTTTTGAACCGGGGCAACGGATGGAATTTCACTGCAGCGTAATATTGGCGCTCTCAACGCTTCTACTGGCTTCTGGGACAATGCAAGTTTTTCTCCTCTTTGAGTCATTTTAAGTCAATATCTTCAATTCAACTAAATTCCTGCAATTTAAACAACTTGCATCAAATTTTGGGAGTATCTTAATGCAATTTCGCCTCAAAACCAAAGAAAACGAGAGTAAATAATAGGTATGAATCCCTAGTTATCAGATGCCACAAGAGGTTTTATCATTTACTCATCTTTTGTAATCCTCTTATATTCTCCATGGTCTAATGTGAGATTTGAGCTAGAGTTCTTAATTTCATATTTCGAGATATTAATTGTTCGTACTTAATTATAGATTATTTGAATACTCATTTAATTTATCAAATACTGTAAATTAATGGCTAAGGTATGCAAGTATGGTTTGCTTGGCGGGTGGTTTTTGCTTGGTTCCAATCACATCTAGGGAGTAGTCTTGGATGCAACAGTTTATTTAAGAGGGGGAGATTGTAACGATCTAACCAGTATTTTTGAGTATTATAGCCCCGTTCCTCCAATTTATTGCTTAGTCTATGTTCATTTGTTTTATGTGACTTACCGGGGTGATTGGCTTAGTTCTGAGGATATTTCAGAATGAATTGCGACACTTAGTCCCACAGTTGGAAGCCTAAGTTGAAAGAGTTGACCGGATGTTGACTTATGTGTGAATGATTCCGAAATGGGATTTTGATGATTCCGATAGTTCCGTATGGTAAATTTGGACTTAGGAGTGTGTCCGAATATTGATTTGGAGGCCCGTAGATGATTTTGGTTTAAAAATAGCGAAAGTTGGAAGAGTCAAGAGGTTTGACCAAGAGTTGTCTTTGTGGTTACCGGGTTCAGATTTTGGTTCTGGAAGTTGGAATAGGTCCTTTGTGTCATTTATGACTTGTCTGAAAATTTTGGGGTCAATCAGAGTTGGTTTGATAGGTCTCGACATCAATTGTAGAAGATTAAAATTCCTTAGTTTCATTAGGCTTGAATTGTGATGCGATTTGTGTTTTTGAAGTTGTTTGATGTGATTTGAGGCCTCGACTAAGTTCGTATCATGCTTTCGGTCTTGTTGGTATGATTGGTTGAGGTCCCGAGGGCCTCAGGTGGATTTCATATGGTTAACAGATCAAAAATGGGATGTAAAACATTGATGAGTTTTGGACCTTCTGGTGTGATCGCACCTGCGAGGGGATTGGTCACAGGTGCCACTAGAGTGGCGCAGAAGTGAGGTTGGTCTGGCTAAAGGTGTATCTCAGGCACGGGGGGAGGTGCGCATCTACGAGTCTGCAGAAGCGGAATGTGGTCGTAGGTGAGGAAATTCGAAATTGGCTCTGGGCACGTGCGGCCGCAGGTGCGAGCCTTTGGCCGTGGAAGCGGATGTTCGAGGGGTTGAGTGTAATTTCGCAGGTGCGGATTTTTTACCACTAAAGCGGTGTCGCAGAAGCGGCTAAATGGATCATAGAAGCGAAACCACTAACGGTGTCTTAAATTCAAAGGGTTTCATGATTTCTTCATTTTTGGACATTGGGAGCTCGGATTCAGGTGATATTTAAATGGGTTTTCGCTAGATTTCAAGTGGTAAGAAACTTTTGGTCATTTTTATCTATTAATATTGAATACCCATTGAATTTCCCCCATAGAATTGGTATTTTTGATGTGAAAATTTGGGATTTTTGACCCATGTATTGGAGAGTAAAAATTGGAGATTTGAGGTCGGAATTAAGAAATTTTGGTATGGTTGGACTCCTCGTTGGATGTGTGTTCTAATTATGTTAATTTTGTTAGATTTCAAGACGTGGGCTCGGGGTTGACTTTTTGAGTTGACTTTTAATTTTTGTTAAGAACCTAGTTTTATCAAATGGAATTGATTCCTATAGCTTGTGTTGATCGTTTTGAGTTGTTTGTGGCTCGATTCAAGTCGTTTGGAGGATGATTTGTGAGGCAAAGCCTTGTTGAAGTAGAGATTGGCACAATTTGAGGTAAGTAAAACTTCTAAACTTGGTTTTGAGGGTATTACTCTCCGAAATACGTGATATATGGTTGGTGTAGAGGTGACACACATGCTAGGTGACGGGCGTGTGGGCGTGCACCATGGTAATTATGACCCGATTGATTCCGTGGTACTGTGTAGTCCTCAAACCTTGTTGCTAGTCATGTGATCCCTATGTTTTAGAGTAATTGAGTTGCAATCCATGTTGAAAATCATGTTTAGGCTATATGCTTATCCTGTTGAGACCCACTGGGTCATTTTTGCTGTTGAGTTATTTGATAAAATGCCAATTTTGTACTCTCAGATCCATCATTTGCATATCATTTCTCATCTCTGTTACTATTTATTGTTGTATCATATATCATTATTTGGGTTGATTGGCATGAATTGTGAGCCCGAGAGAATGGTGAAATTGATGACTGAGTTGGGGCCTGAGAGCCATGTTGTGAGAGAGGTTGTGGATCGGGCTGCATGCCACAACAAGCCGTCTTGGATTTATATATATTATCATTATATGGATCCGGTTGCATGCTGCACATGCATTTTAGGTTTTATATTATGGGATCGGGCTTCAAGCCGCAACATGCCAGATTGGCTTTATATTAGCACTTAGGGAGGATCCGCCTCTCCGGAGCCTGACATACTAGCAGTGAGTGCAGGTACCGTACAATGCTAAGTGACTGAGTGTGATGAGTGAGAGTTGAGGCAGTCAGATTGTATACTCTGAGAGTGGGAGTGGGTGAGGTTATCATTGTGATGCATTACATGTGACATACACATTTGACATGTAGATATAGATATGTAACATTCCTCATATTAGTCACATTTTGCATATTTCATCTGTGTTGAGCTTAACTATTAAACTCGAACGCATGTCTACATTCACGTACTATGTACCATGTGATTATGAGTTTCTCAGAGATATTACTGTCATATTTCCCTTCATATATGTAATGTTGTAATCATTATTTGGAATGTACCTTTCTGAGCTCGTCACTACTTTCGGCCCAAGGTTAGCCTTGTTACTTATTAAGTACATTGGGTCGGTTGTACTCATACTATATTTTTCACTTCGTGTACATATCTAGGTACTTTTGGGCATGACAATTGCTAACTTCGGAGCCTTATCTGTCGCACAGTATTGATGTAGCTGCCTTGGCGTGCGCAGATCTTGACTCTCCTTATTTTTAGTTTATTAGTACTGTTCTATCTTTCTAGACAGTGTTTAACAGTCAGAATATGTTGTCACTTAGATGCTCATGTACTCAGTGACACCCCGATTCTGGAGAATTTTGCATTGAGTTGTGATGTTTTCTTATCAGTTATTATGATATTTTCACTATTAAGCTTATTTCATTATGTTTTAAATTTAAAGATGCGTGGTTAATTCTGGATGTCGGCTTGCCTAGTATTATGATAGGCATCATCACGACATGTTGAGCTTTGGGTCGTGACACATGCGGCGTGCTTGTGGGGATTATCAACGAGTATTTCAATCCTATGTCTTGTACAATTGCACTGTCGCGTCGTGCCTTGCGGCACCCCATGTAGTGCTGCAGTGTTATTTTCTTAGAGTAAATTTTTCGTGTAGTTTTTGATATCAAAACTGAGAATCAAGATTGGAATAAGTGCAATTCACTATCATTTAAGTTCACACACAAATAAAATTATAGTAATAACAGCGCAAACTACGGCTAAACACGGGTTTCTAGCTTAATATCAATACCCACACTTAAACCATTGCTCGTCCTCGAGAAATCATACTACACTTCACATAGAGATGGACTTTTTCATCAAACAACTTCCTAACGCATCATGCCAAGAATATTTAAAGCAGACTAAGTACCCTATCATAACATCCTAGCCTCAAGACTCGACTCGAAGGCACCACACATTCTTCACAACCTGCTCACTTACTCTAACACAGAGGCCAAAGTCATTACCTTTCCTTCACAAATCATGTGCCCTCACACCAAAAATAGAGAGTAGTTCCCCACACAATAAAATTCAAGAACAAGTAAGAACTCAAAGTAGAAAGTATTAACTCACTCTCAGAAATAAAATTCACGTGCCACATAAAATGTACTATTGACTTGCCTGTAGTGTAATATGCTACTAATTGAACACATTAAGTCAAAGATCAAGTATGACTTTATTTTGTTTGTAATGTAGGCTATGCGATGTGTAGGATACAATTTGGATAATAGTGACTACACCTCCCTGTACACTTTAATACATACAATTTCACATATTTAAAATCCTACACTTGGGTTGAACCACTTCCCAACCTTCACAAAATAATAGCACCGACTCCCATTTCTCTAAGCTCAAATATATCAAGAGATACCACTAGCAAGGAATATTTTTTCACAAAATACATACAAATACTTTTTTTTCTTTCTTCTTATATTCTGGTTTTTTCTTTTTCTTCTGAGAAATTCATTTTTTCTTTTCCTTTTCAATTCCCTACAAGTGGATCTCACTTTTTTTCTTCAAAACAGTGCACCTTTCTCCTATTGTGCTCAGTTACACCCAAAATTCCCGACCATACCTTAACTTAGCTTTTAACAAGCTCATAACAACTTCACGTGCTCAAGAGAGGTAAAAGGTTCAAGAAGATAGTGAATTCAAACAAAAAGGGTTCATTCTTATAGTATGGTTGCCAAAAGAAAATAAGATTAAAGGCTCAAAGGGGCTAACTAGGATACACAACAATTTGGTGGGTCCTAGGCATATAACTGGCTCAATAAAGAAATGCCTATATCACTTCCTAGACTGAACAAGACTTTTATTTTGCTTTTCAAACACATGGGGAAAGTTCTAGATATTATCAGCACCCTTGAAGGTGCTCAAGTACTACTTATCATCATAAAGGACAGAGTTCACGTCCTCATCTATGACAACTATCTTCCCTCGGCCAAGCCCAACCACTCCTGAGTAATAGTAGAAATGGGATGCTCTTGTTGCAGCTCCTCCAAGTCAGTATCCCCTCTAGAAGTGCGAAGACGAATATCAACAAACATTAGTTGGAGCCCGAACCAACCTCTGGTCCACAAGAAAAGCAGCACTAGGGGGGTCTATCACAATTGTGACATCAAATTACTTAACACGCCGCGCCATGGGGATCGTCCTATCATAATGAAACTCCTCCTCCACGTGGTGCATCCTTAGCAGCCAAGTGATCATACTTGGGGTAATATAGGTGGCGGGCCCCAAATAGGAGCACTCGAGCCATGTGCTCCATCATGATCTTGCCAAGATCGAACTTCATTCTGGACAGGAAGGCATAAATCGGACATCAATGTTGCTCTAGGTAGGCATAATCATCAGCCTAAGAGCCCTGGAGGAATGTTGGAATGCGCTCCTCTTCATATCTTTGTAATACTCATTTGCATTCGCGTCCATGTGGCAAGAGAGTCAGCTCCACATAGTTGGAGCCTAATTTTAGGATAGTTAGGCCAATGCAGCAACCTCTGGAACAACTTGTGAGAGTGCTCCGTGAACCCCATAATCTAATTAATCACCTGCGAAGAGAAGGGGATAATATTTCCTTGAACTCGCACCTTATACACAACATCCAAACTGGCCTCAGGCTGCCAGTCAACATAAAACTCCTTCACTAGGTTCACGTTCACCGCATCACTAGGACAAAACAAACTCTCAAATCCCAGCGCCCGAATGCTGTTGTAGATCGTATTGTATTTCCAGGACAACTTTCCATCATCTATAGCTACCTCAGGGTACAGGTGCACCGCAGGAACAAATATTGTGTACCAATGTCTGGCACAAGTTGGGACTGCCCAAATACCATACTTGCACCCCGAGACCATGTCAATATCCGGGTCAATGTGCTCCATCTCCTCCCCCACTGGGGCGGTGAGTGGTTCCCTTATACCTCCTCTCCGACTAGTAGATGCAACCCCAGAGGACCCGGTGTTAGAACATTTACTGGGTCGGCGAGACATTGTACCTGCACAAGATGAACGCAATTAGCCACATCACGTAGAACAACAAGCAAGCCAAATATGGTGTACCCTACACTTATGCCATGGCATGCTCATAAGTACAATGTATATTGGGGACTCAGACTACTCCATTATAAGCACGTCACAAGTCATCAACAACTCGCCCAACCACCAACATATCATTACAACAACACAACCAACAGTTACACTACACTATTGTAAAGCACAAAACCAAAAAGCTAAACTAGTAACTAGGAAAACAGAACTAAGAAGTTATACTAATTTACTGCTAACAAAATTAAGAAGCTACACTACAAAACTACACAAGTACTTAGCATGAATCGGGCACCACCATTAGCAACTAGTAACACAATATCATGGGGTGGTCAACCGATTAGCACTCGGGGCTAACACGTCAAAATTTCACAAAATAAGAATATGACCACCCACCTCACACTTATCATCCATCAAAAATTTCATTACTAAGTCACAAGAGTCAACTTTGTGCTCATACTTCACCATTGGTGTCATTGGGGAATTTCTTCAAACATGTAATAGGAACTAGTTTCAAAACTTCCTTCAACTTCAAATGGAGCATGCATCACCCACAATTCTACACCAGCCATACCATCCAACTCAACTATAACATCACCACAACACAACAATCTCATAGGAAGCACAAAATACATCCCACATCGCCTCTAATTTTCAGCCAAAAAGACACCACAACCAAACCTTATCACAAAATAACTCCAACACCATCAAGACATACAAAAAGATCATACTATGATCATAGTATGATGGCGGTTGGTCAAGCAGGCCCCTATCGTCTAGTGGTTTAGGACATCTCTCTTTCAAGGAGGCAGTCATCCACAATAATAAGAACAGTGAAAACCCCTCCAAAATTAAGCACAATTTCGCCCAAAATATGACGAATAACTAAAAAAAATGAAAAGCTACCTAGGGTTAGGGAAGAGTAACTAAAACTAACTAAAACTACAAGAAATAAACTAAGAGAGAAAGAAAAGGTGGGAGAAAATTACTTACCTCGACTATGGAGAATGATGGAGAGACTTGAAGTTAGAAGAAATTGGGGGAGAACTGGGATTTTTTTTTTGGTGGGGGGGGGGGGGGGGGGGGGGGGGGGGGGTGAGTTAGAGAGGGATTTGAGAGGAGTGAGAGAAAAGAGTAACGAATGGGGAATAAAGGGGAAGGGACAGGGGTTTGGCCAGAAAAAAGGGGGTATAGGGTTGGGCGTTTAGCTTTAAATTTTTTATTTTCAATTCTGGACGAATTGTAACACTACCCTGCCGCAAGGTTCAACGCCCCGCGTTCCATGGTAATGGAGAAGTTCAGAGAGTGAGAATATTTTGTCGGTGGGTGCGTTTGGCCTGGCGCGGGAGATGGAAAAATGCCCCACGCGACGTGCTAGGCCAAAATTCTTAGAGTTCGACTCTTTTCCACTTTTTAGTCTAAATTTTGCACCACGGCTCTATTATATACTTATTATGTGTCCAATGCATGCTCATACATGTCCAAATAATATCATATCTCCTAAACCTTAATAGTCCTAATCTATAATTATCTAAACCACTCTACAAAAGCAAGAAAAAGGGTTAGAAGTAGTTTTGACTCGGTCACTTAGGCTTATTTAAGCACGATGATAGATGATTAATAGACAAATCCTCCATCAAGATACGATTTCAACCTGTGCCTATTCACCTTAAAGCTTTTATTACCTTCCTCATCTTGGATCTAAATTGCCCTATACAATAAGACATGTTTTATTACATACTGACCCATCCATCTTGACTTGAATTTTCTGGGGAAAAACCTAAGTGTACTATTGTATAGTAATACTTTATCCTCTTTATGAAACTTCTTTGGACTAATCAGATGATCATGCCACCTCTTTCTCTTTTCGTTAAAATTTCATGCATTTTCTTACGCGTCCAGTCTAAACTCCTCCAATTCATTCATCTGCAACAACCTATGTTCACATGCAAGACTAAGATCAAGATTAAGCAACTTAATTTCCTAATAAGATTTATGTTCTATCTCAACAGGTAGGTGGCACAATTTCTCCTACACTAATTTGAATGGTAAAGTCCCTATGGTTATTTTGAACGCAGTTCCGTACGACCTTAAAGATTCATCTAACTTCACAGACCAATCCTTATGTGAAGTACTGACCATTTTTTCAAGAATTCGCTTAAGCTCACGGTTAGCCATTTCAGCTTGCCCACTAGTTTCGTCATGGTGCGGGGTTCCTGTTTTTTGTGTGACCCCATACTTGGACAACAACGCAACAAACTGCTTGTTCACAAAATGCGACCCATTGTCAATGATGATCACTCGAGGTTTCCCAAAGCGGGTAAAAATATTCTTCCGTATAAACTCACACGGCACCCGTGCATCGTTGGTCCTAGTAGGGATTGCTTCGACCTATTTAGAGACCTAGTCAACGACTACAAAGATATACTGATATGAATAAGATGAGGGGAAAGGCCCCATGAAGTCAATGCCCCAGACATAAAAAATATTCACATACCAGAATGGAGTTTAGCGGCATATCATGCCTCTTGCTAATATTACCTGCCCTTTGACAATTGTCACATGCAGCTACTTACACCATTGTGTCTTTGTACAAAGTAGGCCAATAGAAACCAACTTTCATGACCTTTGCTGCAATGCGATTTCCACCATAGTGTCCTCTAGCTGCTCCATTATGGCAATGAGACATGATGCTTGCCATTTGTCCTTCAGGTTCACATCTTTAGATCACACCATCTGCATATAGTTTAAATAAGAGGGAGTCATTCCAAAAATAGCTTTTTACCTCACCTTGAAGCTTCCTTCTTTGATCACGAGAGGGGTCATGCGACAACCATAAACTAGCATTAAAGTTGGCTATATCAACATACCAAGGTGGTCTTTCAAAGACGGCAACAATGGAGAAAATCTGCTCATCAGGGAACTCTTCCCATATTTCCACTGTCTCAACCAGAGGTCTCTGAAGTTGAAATAGTTGATCAACGACTTCATTTTTAGTTCCATTCCTATCCTTGATATCTAAGTCAGACTCTTGGAGCAACAACACTCACCGTATCAAACGCGGTTTAGACTCCTTCGTACTTAGCATATATTTGAAAGCTGAGTGACCAATGTTCATTACTTTACTCCCCACCAGATATAATCTAAACTTGTTAAAAGAAAAGACCACAACAAATTACTCTTTCTCAGTACTGGCATAGTTAACTTGAATATCATTCAACATCCTACTTGCATAGTAGATGGGCCTAAACATCTTATCTTTTCTTTTCCCCAAAATTGCCCCCACAGCTACATCAGTAGCATCACACATTATTTCAAATGGTTGGCTCCAATCAGGCGTCACCATAATAGGAGCACTAAAAAGTTCTTGCGTTATCAATTCAAAAGCCTTAGGTACTCCACAGTAAACACAAACTTGACATCCTTCGCTAGCAATGCAGTCAAAAACTTGGTAATGTTGGAAAGGTTTTTGATGAACCTTCTATAGAACCCAGTATGTCCCAAGAAACTCCTTATGCCCTTCACAGAAGTCGGTGGAGAAAGTTTAGAAATTACATCAACCTTTCCTCTATCAACTTCAATGCCATGTGCAGTCACTTTGTGGCCTAGAACAATTCCCTCTTTCGCCATGAAGTGGAAATTCTCCCAATTAAGAACCAGGTGAGTGGTTTCACAACGTTCAAGCACAAGCTCCAAAATTTTCAAACAATCATCAAAATGATCACCAAACAAAGTGAAATCATCCATAAATACCTCGAGACACGTCCTATTTAGATCGGAGAATGTAGACATCATGCACCTTTGAAAAGTGACTGGTGCATTACACGACTCAAATGGCATCCTCGTTAAGCAAAAATACATGACGGTAAAGTGAACTCAGTCTTCTCAACATCTTCTGGGGAAATGGGTATCTGATTGTAGCCTGACTACCCATCCATGAAACAGTAAGAATAATGTCCAACCACTTTCTCGAGCATCTGATCAATGGAGGGAAGTAGGAAGTGGTCTTTCCTTGATGCATCATTCAACCTTCTATAATAAATGCTTTTCTTCACCCAATGACTGTTCTTGTTGCGATCAATTAATTATCTTGATTCTTCACCGATGTCATGTCCCCCTTCTTACGTACAACTTGTACTAGACTGATCCATTGGCTATTAGAGATGGGAAAAATCACTCCCGCATCTAGCAATTTGATGATCTCCTTATGAACTACCTCATCCAGATTTTTATTCAGCTTGCATTGGGGCTGCACCACTGGCGTGCTATTATCTTTCAGTAGAATTTTATGCATGCACATGCGTGGACTGATTCTATGAATATAAGATATGGTCCAGCAAATGGCCTTCTTTTGCTTTCTTAGCAGCTCCACAAGCTTTTGTTCTTGTGTACCTATCATGGTAGCAAAAATAATAATAGCAAAATTGTTAGTTTCAAGAAAAGCATATTTCAAGTGAGTAGGGAGGACTTTCATTTCCACACTAGGCTTAGAAGCCTCTTTTTTAGTTCCTCCTCTTCAACCACTTGATCATCACTCTCAAGAGCTTCAACCTCTTTCTTTATTTCAGGATCTTTATCCTCCACTGTGCTAGAATGAGTAATACACCTCAAAGTCCATCAAGTGAATGTTAGGATCTTCATTCACCTTTCCTCTAAAGACACAATTGTTCTGGATGGTTTGAAGCAAGACTTGCTTCGAATCAAAACTGTTTTTTGCTATGGTGGAGGTCTGACACTTTATAGTCCCTGATTGTAGAATAGTATGGCATAGTCATCGAATGATCTCCCAGTCTTGGGGGCCTGTCACGGCCTCAATTTCCCATCTTAGGATACCGTGATGACACCTAGTCTCTAACTAGGTAAGCCTAAAATTTAATAATAATTTAACAGAAATAACTAAACTGAGATACTAAAGTAAAACCGATAAGCTCATATTAATTCCCAAAATAGAACATCAATAATATAATACCCAGAACCGGTGGAACTGAGTCATATGCTCTACAGAATATTCTAAAACCTCTACTATAACACAATATGATAAAGAAAATAACAATAATGAGATGATAACATAAGGTAACTCCAAGGCCTCCAGACATTGAGCGGGTATACCTTGAAGTCTACGAAAATCAGCTAATCAATCAATCACCAGTGCCCGGCACGAGAAGATGTACCTGGATCTGCACAAAAAATATACGCAGAAGAATAAGTATATATACACCACAGCGGTACCCAGTAAGTATCAAGCCTAACCTTGGTAGAGTAGTGACGAGGCCAGGTCAAGACACCTACTAGGATAAGAGAAGCTAAACAAGAAATGGTACAATCAAATAATGTAGAATGAAGAGATAAATGACAATAAAGCAGTTCAATAATGAAAGCTAGCAACAAAATCTAAAGCAATAAAGGTAACACGGAATGAACACTGGTTAAGAACATCAAGAAACTAATGCATGCAATTATAGGTAAAGCAAATAAGGAAGCGACAAAATTGTTCAACCAACAAGTCTTTTTAACATAGAATGTGCAACAAGAATCACAACTAAGGTACTGCCTTATTTCCACATTTCACAATTTCAATCACAATCTTTCCTTATATCACAACGTGAGCCTTACATTTAGTTTTGAAAATCATTTTTCCCAAAATAGCTACATCCGTTTTACCCCACCTTATATCACCGTGTGGCGTCAAGTAGTTACTCTACTAACAACACGCGTATCGAGCCCACCTTATCTCAAAGCATGCGTATAAGCCCCTAGCCTTATACTACCGCATGTGTATCAATATCACAACACAATCACAACTCGCACCACAAGTGCCCATATGCCACAACTTGTCAAAAGTCAACAATACCAATGTTTCCACAACAAATAGCCCATGGCTCATCCACAACGTTTACAAGAATCTTAAAAATAATCAAAATGAATGAGAATTGCTCAACAAGGGAAGATATCTAAACAATTAATAACTTCACCTCAATGTGATAACGATTTTTACAGCTTAAACTCCAAAAACTCAACAAGAAGATATTCCACGAAAGAACGACTTCAAGTAAAAGTAATTCAACAATTAAAGAAATAACAAGAGAATAAGGAAGGCAATAAATCCAAGTAGAGCATATACAAGCAAAATAACAAGTAAGAAGTAAAACAAGTGCTAACAACGTCAAATAAAGCATGTAAGGGTAGATTAACACATGTAAGATTAGATTAACAATGAGAGATTTAACATGTTATGACAATTCAATTAAAGGCATGGAAATAGTCTAAATAACCTAAACCGATCAAATACCACATATAGCCCGTGTACGCACTCGTCACCTCGTGTACACGCCTTCCATATAACACAAATAGCATAATCAACCCAAATCTTAAGGGGTAGTTTCCCCCACACAAAGTTAGACAAGATACTTACCTCACTCAACCATCATAAATAACTTTTCCCCTAAAATCCACCTCGACACGACTCAAATCTGTCCAAAAATAAGTTAAAATATCAAACAATGCAAAAGAAACTAATTACAACAGATAAAGCTATGATCTTTACACATTTCTCAAAAAGTCAACCTCAGGCTCCCCCGGTCAAAACCTGGGTCCAAGATAGATTCCCACTGCCCATAATCCCATGAGTCTATATATGTGTTTTATTTTCCAATCCGAGTCCAAATCGACTCTCAAAATTAAATTCATCATTTTTCAAGAACTTGACAATTTTTTCCAATTTTTCTCTTTGATTCCATAACTTTGATCTTAAATCTAAGATATAATCATGAAATATAGTTTGAAATTGATTAGAATCACTTACCCAAAATGCATGAATTTCAAAGAAAAGCTCTAGAACCTCTAGAATTGCAACCAAGCGTCTGAATCCTATCAAATCAACTCCATATGACTCCAAATTTTGCAGAGAAGTTCTAAATAGCATAACTGACCGTTCCAAGTCTGAAAAAGCATATCCTGAATCCGGTAGCCAAAAGTCAACCTAGGGTCAAACCTCTAAACCTCAAATTTTCAATTTTTGGGAAAACAACACAATCAACCTACAGACCTCTGATTTCGGGTGATGATGTCCAAATCCACTACTAAAACGTAAATAGACACGATCGCATGCAATATAATTTAACCAACTATGAGTCGGGGTCGAATCTTACAGTGAACAATACGTAGGCGAGGAGGAGTGTAAGAGAAATACACTTATTATGCCAAGCCAAACTTAGAAAAGTTTCGAGAAAATATTTATAACTAGTTGCGAAAATATAAACTAACCTAGAAAGCAAGTAAAATTATCAATGGCTACAAGCATGGATGAAATGGGAATTACACTTAAGTAACGATCTAATGTAATTCACGATTTTATAAATATGAGTGAGTTTATGTTAATTAGCCGCTGGTAGAATTCTTTATTATCTTTTTTCAAAGACTAACAAGACTTCCTAATTGAATTATCCCTAAAATAATTAAGAGCTTGACTGCACCCGATTATGGCTACAAGTAGTTCAGTCCTATCCCTAGGTAGAATCTATAAAATGAGGGTTAACACCTATAGTTCTTGTGAATTAATCTTTGCCATCCCCAAATTATCTTTTCCAAAATTAGTTCGAAGTTAATGGGCGAGTCCTAGGGTTAGCTAACCCCTTTGGAAACATTAAAGAGCAAGAATATTTAAAGAAACAATAACTCACTTCATAATAAATAAAAATCGTTCAATATTTAAATATAACAAGATAGTTAAACCACAATTTAAATACGAATATTCCCTTAAACAAGATTCAAGTGTTGGAATAAATACTGCACACTTAGATATTCAATACAAAGCAAGAAAATGAAGAAATAAACATAAATGGGTAAGAAATTCTCAACTAAAAGCTATCTTCAAGACCCAAGTGTGTGTGCAAGAACCCAACTCCAAAACTTGCCTTATCTAGTCAAGAGACATAAAAATAAGCCAAAGATGTTTTACAAATGAGCTAGGTCATGTATTAAAGGGTTTGGGATAGTGAAAACGTGAAATGCCAAGTCTGTCTAGAGCTGAAAGCCGTTGATCGCACCTGCGAGAAATCATCGCAGGTGCGACTCCGCAAAAGCAACATTCATTCGCAGATGCGAAACTTGTGGAGAACTTCCTTCTCCGCGGATGCGGACATGTCTCCACAGAAGCGACTCTGCAGATGCGGATTGCCAACCGCAGATGAGATCACATTGGAATTTTGGTAGTTACGCAGATGCAACCCTATACTCGCAGATGTGAGCTCACAAAAGAGAGTAGTGTTTCGCAGATGCAAAATCACTGATGGATTTTGCACTATTTCAACTCTCTTTTGCTTAGTTCTACTTTATTTGATTTTAATTCTCTTCAAGACTCATTGTACCTGAAAATCTAGCAATGCACACCATAAATCACCTCATTTTATAATTAAAGGACACAAACACTAAAGAAAAGTGACTAAAATAAATGGTAAAATCACTACTCATCAACACCCCTAACTTAAAACTTTTTCTTGTCCTCAAGCAAATCAAAACCAAAAAATTCAATGAGGTTCTACCATTTAAAGGCACAAGTAACATCGCTATCATTCCCAAATTACATTCTCCAGTTAAGTACCATACTTATGGTTTTGGTTGGTACTAATAATTAGGATCAAGCATGTGAATCTCAACCAAATAACTCCCTCATTTAAACTTAAGCTCAAGAATGCAATGGAGTTTCCAATTTATTAAATGACAACTACCAAGCCTCAAGAAGTGACTCAAAAGCATTAGTATACTACATATGCTCAACTTCCTCAATTTAGAATTTATCAATGTCACCAATCCATCATAATTCATGTGCCCTCACAAGAAAGAAAGTCCCATAATCACCATATTTATAGTAAAAACAGAGGGGAAAAACGCACAAAGAAACTCACTCTTAACATAGAATTTCAAGTGTTACAAAATATCATTCCATAAGCTTGCCCTTATTTTAGTTCGCCGCTTCATCAAGAACATTTGGTTGGAGATCCCAGAACGACTTTTTAACCTTGTAAAGTAGGCCTATGGAGGGGTAGGTTAAGCATTTGGGATATAAGTGACTACACACTCCTTGAACACTACTCACGTTTATCTTTCTTTTTGCACTTTGCTTCTTCTTAAACCACATAGCCCTTATTGACATCTAGTTACCAACATAGAACCACCTTAAAGTACCTCTCTAATCTTCTCAAGACTCTATTTTTTTTCTTTCTTTTATTTATTTAGATATATACATATATTTTTTTTTGCTTTTCTATTGGAGCTTGAGTATCTTCATATAAACAACTTTGAGGTATATGGTTCGACACACAATGTATATCTTCACCATTTCCAATTATGACCAACACCCCCAACATAGGTTTTTAGCCTTATTCTTAACATTCAAGGAGGGATGTGTTATATTTTAAAGTACTTTAGTATATCTTCTCTCTCTTCCATCTCAGCGCATGATAGCGTGCTCCTGCTAACGTACGGTGACCAACAATGGGGAGGGGTAGGTCGAAGAGAAATGCAACAACGATTCAGCTGGTGGATTATATGGCGACTAGAAACAACACTCAAATCATTGGAACGCAGAGTGCTGAGATAGTAGATGCGAAGGAAGTTCAACGGAATAATGGCCACCATTAGTTGCCACGAACGAAGGTATGAAAACACCTCCATCTATGACTCTTTACCTATGATTGATAGTGCGAAGATAGATACTCGTAATCAGTTGAAGGACATTAACCCTAGCTCAAGGAAAATTGACATACATGTGAGCAATTCAGTAGCAACTACTGGTAATTTGGGGGAAATTGGGGACATGGAAGGTGCTGATAAAAACAAAGACAAACTGTGAGTTGAGAATACAGAGCAAGACCAAAATTTGTGGGGAACGGATTGGTAGTGAAAAGAATGGATCTAAGTTTCATTGCACCAACTATAAAATCGGCGAAGTAATTGTTGAATTATGCAAGTAAGAAGTGGAAGAGGAGACACATAAATGGAAGCAAGCCCTGATCCTTTATGTCGTTGGAGGAGCCACAACCATAGGAGCTATGGAACGTCTTATTGCTTCAACATGGAATTTTGCGATAAAGCCAGAAGTATATTTCCATAATGATGGGTATTTTGTGGTAAGATCTAACTCTTTAGATGACAAATATGAAATTATGTACTCTGGACCTCATATACTAAATAATAAGTCGATTATCATGAAAGTATGGTCAAGTGATTTTGATTTAAATAAAGAGGTATTGTAGACCATCCTGTGTGGGTCAAGTATCATAATCTTCCACTCAATTGTTGGGGAGCAAAGTCATTAAGTAGGATAAGCAGTTGACTAGGGATTCCTTTATATGCATATGCTTGTACCACACAATTGGACCGAATTTCCTATGCTAGAGTGCTAATTGAAATGGGTGTTACTAAAGAACTCCCTAGAGTCATTAAGGTGATTGATCTTAATGGAAGAGAATTCATGCAAGAGGTAGCTTATGACTGGATCCCTATGTTTTGTCATACTTGCATGCAAATCGGACTCAAGTGCAACAAGGAGAACAACCAACACCTAAGCCTAAGCCTAAGCAACAGAAGCAGAAACAAGAATGGCAGCCCAAAGCTATTCCAAATGATAAGATGAATCAGCCACATGCAATACTTGACAATAGTAGTGAGGTAGCAATGGTTGCTGGTGCAAATACAAACAACAACCTTGTTAGCACACTTACAAGGCTAGCTAGAGGGGAGGAGGAACATACATGAAAAAAAGCTATAGGGAAATCAGAAGCTAGGAACATGGAGAAACCAGGAGATGATACAATCAGCATGATCAATGGGTTTAACATATTTGCAGAATATGGATTGCAACTAACAATCCATAGACAAATGGGGGAGGGCACAAGTAGACAGAGTAGTAAAAAAGGAGAGGAATGGTATCCACAATCCTTATTTATTCCTATATAAAGATTGTTACATGAAATATTAGGGGATTGAATAAGATCCCTCGACAGAAAGAGGTTAAGAGGTTTATAAGAAGCAGTTAAATAACTATGATAGCACTACTGGGCACAAAATAAAGGATCAGAAAGCTGTACAAATAATAAGGAAAATCACTTTAGGGTGGGATTGGCTGGCCAACTATGAACATAGTACTAGACGAAGGATTTGGTTTTTATGGGATGCTACTGAGATAGAATGCTTGGAATGGGGAAAGTCCTCTCAATTCATTCATACAACAGTTCACATCAAGAGTATGAATATGAGATTCACATTTACCGGAAGATAAAAGATGCTTATGAGGTGAATTAATTGGTTTGAACATTATACAACAGGGCCCGTGGCTAATAATGGAGACTACAATGCTATCAGGTCAGGGGAGGATAGGCCGATTGGGAACCTTGTGCAAATGCTGGAGATTAGAGATTTCAATAATTTTATTGATGATGTTTCTTTGGTAGAAATAAGAACTAATTGAAGGAATTTCACCTGGACAAATGGTCACACATACATGAAGACAGATAGAGATTTGGTGAATGTTGAGTGGATGTTGAAAATGCCATACCCGGAAGTAAGAGTAATGGATCCTGGATGTTCTGATCACTCTCCTTTGAGTATTACATTTGAAGATAATGAGATAAAGTGCCCAAACCATTCAACTTCTTAAACCATCTAGTAGAACACAAAGACTTTCTATCCATAGTTAGTGAAGCATGGCAAGAGAGTAATGAAGAAAGTATTATGAAAGATATGTGGAAGAGACTGAAAAAAGTTAAACAAGCTATGAAAGATCTTAATAACACAGAGTATAGTGAAGTAGGATAAAACATTAAGCAATGTAGGAAGAAACTTTGTGAATTACAAGAGCAAATGAGGGACCATGGACAAGCTACAGATATAGTTTTAGCAGAAAATGACACAAAGGTACAGCTGGAGAAAGTGCTTGGGGTGGAAGAAAGTATCACGAAACAGAAGTCTAGAGTACAATGGCTGAAGTTAGGAGATGCTAATACAAATTATTTCTTTGCAAGTATGAAAGCAGATACTCTCAGAACAAAATCAAGAGCTTAATAAAGAGAAATTTGGTGCAGGCAAAACAAGATATTGAGGAGGAAGTGCTCGGTTTCTATAAGTACTTAATGGGATCAACATCTGAAAGTTTACTTGCCATTAATCCAGTAGTTATGAGGGATGTCCCATTGGTGAACAAGAAACAACAACTACAACTGGTGAAAGAAGTCTCTAAAGAAGAGATATACCAGGCACTGCTTGGTATCAGTGATAACAAATCACCTGGTTGTGATGGATTCAATGCACTATTTTTCAAAAAGGCTTGGCCTGTGGTTGGGGACAAGTTAACAGATGCAATGATGAATTCTTCTCAAGCGATAACCTTTATCAGATTATCAATTGCACAACTGTTACCCTAGTACCAAAGGTAACTAATCCATCAAGAATCACTGAGTTGAGACCAATCTCTTACTGCACTCTCCTGTACAAAATCATCTCGAAGGCGATAACAAACAGAATGGAGGGCATAAATGGATGATCTAGTAGATAGAATCTACTCTGCATTTGTGTCTCGCAGATTGATAATTGACAACATAATTCTGATTCATGAACTTGTTAAAGGATATGGCAGGAAAGGCTTATCCCCAAGATGCATGTTGAAATTAGATATGAAGAAGGCCTACGACTCTATTGAATGTGATCATATATAAAAAGTCCCAAAATACCTACAAATACCAGGGAAGTTGTCCAATGGATTATGAATGTTGGAGAAGTGTCTCCTATTCCATCATCATAAATGGATAATATTCAACCCCATTTCCTACAAAAAGGGGACTACGACAGGGTGATCCTTTATCTACTTATCTTTTGTATTGGCCATGGAATACTTAACTAGACTATTGAATACACTAAAGAGGAGTCCAAATTTCAACTATCACCCTAAGTATGCTAAAATGCACATAGTACAACTTAGTTTTATTGATGATCTATTACTGTTCTGTAGAGGTGATCCTATATATGTGCAGCTATTATATCAATGCTTTCAAGGGCTCTCTCAAGCTTCTGGATTAGCTACTAATGCTGAAAAAAGCTCCAATTGTTTTGGAGGAGTCTGGGATGAAATACAACATGAAATATTGCGAATGCTAGGCTTCTCTAAAGGGACTTTACCAGTGAGGTACCTGGGGGTGCCACTGAGTACTAAAAGACTATCACTGGTGAAATGTCAACCCTTTATTGAGAAATGCTAGGGAAAATACAATTTTGGACTACTAGATTTTTTTTCTATGCAGGAAGAATTCAACTTATTAAGAGTGTGTTGTTCTCCATACAAGTGTTTTGGTCTTAGGTATTCCTACTGCCCAAGAAACCAATTTAATTAATTGAAAGCACATGTAGAAGATTCATGTGGACAGGAGGTGTGGAGGTTACAAAGAAAGCACTCCTAGACTGGGACATATTGTGTTGGCCAAGAGCAACATGCAGATAAAACCTATTAGATGTAGGCATATGGAGTAAAGCACATATGTGCAAGCTGCTATGGAACCTATGCAAGAAGAAAGACAAAATGTGAGTCTTGTGGTTTCATATATACTATAAGAAGTACAATTCAATGTAGGGTGTAATACCAAAACAAGCATCATAGGCAATCCAGAAGATATTAAAAGCGAAAAAAATACTTTGAGGAAGCTGGCTACTCAGAAGAAAAGGTTTTGAGAATGGAAAAATTCCCAATCAAGGCTATGTACTTGAAACTTAGAGGGAAATTTAAGGTTCCATGGAGAAGGATGATATGCAACAATGCTGGGAAACCTAAGTGGATATTCACTATATTCCTTGCTGCACACAGAATACTATTAACAAGAGATAGATTAAGGAGATGAGGCTACTTGGAAGATACAACCTGCTCACTAAGTAACATAGAGGAAGAAACTATCGATAACCTATTTTTTAAATGCTCATTCTCAACACAAGTATGTGCAGCAATGCTAGACTGGCAAGGGATTCACAGGCAGGTGATGGCGTGGGATCATGAATTGGAGTGGGCTGAACGACACTACAAAGTAAGAAGCTCAAAAGCTGAAATCTTTAGGATGACACTAGCTGGCAGCATATGCGACATCTGGCAAGAGAGGAATGCACAAACTTTCAAGCAAAATAGAGAAATGTTGCACCAATCACTCGACTACTAACGCAGGAAATACATTGTCGAGAGAACTTGAAGCAACGATTGAAGGGAATTAGAGTTAAACTACTATCCTACTATTCATATAGATATCTAAAATGTAGTTATAGTAGGTAGGAATAGAGGGAAAAGAAAGGATAGCTGAATATGGGACTATTGTCCAGATCACGCTATAGAGAGAACCAATATGTAAGTATTACTTGGTAAATAAAATTGTTTAGATACCAAAAAATGGGGGATGGGTTCAAAAGAGGGATTATTTTACAAATGGGGTAAATGTTTGTATTGTGGTAGCCAAAGAAAAGGTTAAAGGTTCAAATGCGGTTAACTAGTGATAATATTTATGCGATGGTAGGCTCGAAAGGCTAGATAGACCTTTTTAAATATAAAAAAGAATGCCTAGTGTCATCCCTCCAACCAGACATAATTAACATTAGCATTGAAAGATCAACTGGGCAAGTTCTAGATAATAAAAGTAAACACAAGAATTATTTTTTAACAAAAACTATCACACATGACACATGAACTAATCAAGACGGATCAATTTCACTTCTTAATAAGAACAATTAGAACCATATCATGCCAACTAGTGGGTAAAGAGTCACAAAATGGGCCAAAAAGTTATCATGAAAATTATTCTTCCCCTTGCAACTTACTTTTTCAATTTACAACCAAATTTTGGAGGAGTATTCTTAATTCACACTTCACATACAAGAGACTAATTTTATTGGTACCAAACAATCCAAAAGTCTCCACATAACAAAACAAAACTAATTCCCTTAAGAAATTCGTCACACCATCCATCATAGGAAAAAGTCACCCGGTTCAACACAAAAATATTCCTCGGGAAATAACCATGGAATAAAGAAAATCCAAGAAAATTTATGAAAAATATATTACTACTAAAGATATAAAAATATTATAACTTAAAAACTACTAAAAATAATATAAACTAAAATTTTCTAAAAGAAATAAAATAAAAGAGAATAACAAAAGTGACTAATACTAAAAATAAAAATAACATAAACTAAAAACTACTAAAGAAAATAAAATAGCAAAAGCGACTAATCCGCAAATACATCACCAATCACAAACTACGTCCGGCAAGGGTGCATGATAAACAATAATAAAACAAGCTCGGCAAGGGCACACAATATCCATACAAAAGCATAAACCCGGAAAGGGCAAAAGTCAAGCATCGATGTACAAATAAAGTAAACTCCCTAAAGCCACCCCCAACTAAAAACACTTCAGTGTCCTCACTGAACAATATCAGAATAAAATAAGAGTAGTTTGAGGAACTCCCTAAGGTTTGCATCAGACTAGCAGACTGCGGGAATGGTTCATCACTATCGTGTAGAGCTCTTGGCCTCATCATCATCGGTATCATCAATATTAGCATCAACAACATTCGACAATAAGGAATACTCTTCACTATCATCTTTATCCTCGACCGGTATCTTCCTATTCGGTTGCGCCCATTTGAAGATGGCCTTGATGACTCTCCACATCTTTATCATGAACTTTCCATTCTTCTTATATCTCTTTTTCTCCTTTTGGAAGTCTGCCTGAAGATCAACATGTGCCTTGGCCATATTTCCATAGGCTGCCTCGAGCCTGCTAACAGAAGCTGCCAACTTCTCATGAGGCACTGGCTGCTTTTTTTGGGCCTCTTCCATGGTAATACTCGGGAATAGGTTGGGATGTGAGGGCCCACTAGGGAGCTGTGACACTAAGTCACGAATGGAGGAAAGATGGGAATTTACTATCCCAAATGGTCCCTCGGCCTAAGTAGCTTGTGAGGAGGACCCCTCACCTACAACAATCTCCATCTTCCTCTTCTTGCTCTTTAGCACACTAGCTTCTCCCGTCACTCCCAAATAGGTGATAGGGTTTGTCCGCTGGTATCCAATGATCTCCATCCCCTTCCTCAATTTGTACATGATGGCACAACTCTATAATCAAGATGGAAATATCAATGTCGAGCCACCTTGAAGCACATACTCCTTCAGCTCCTTACCGATGTAGTAACTGACATTCACTAGAATTCTATCAAGGATGCAAGAAATCATCAAGGCCTTAGTATATGTGACATCACACACGTTCCCACAAGGAGACACTCTGCTCACAATGATATTCAACCACATTTTTTCTTCAACTGTGAAATCACCACATTTGAAGCCTTTTTTATTTTTAGCCCAAGTCATTGTCTGATCTATAAGACAAGGCTTTGGGACTAGCCAATCACCATTGTCGCATGTATCTCTTTCTCGCATAGGCTCGAGCGGATGATTTTGAAGCCCATAGACATCATTTATATCTTCAACTCCAAATTTCACAATCTTTCCCCTTATTGTAAGTTCATGGTTTTGGGAATGTGTTCCCTTTAAGTTAGCGTAAAATTCCCTTACCCATTACTCATTGGCATTGCAAGGAGTGGGGATGAAGCAGGTCCAGCCGCTTGAAAGTAGCCGTCCATGGAATTCCAGGAGAAGCTTGGGCACTTTGTCATCGGCTATTCCTTTCTCAAGTTTGAGCTTCTTCGTGAGGAGATTATCATAATACCGATTTTGTCAGTCGGAAGAAATGAATTTGTTGGTATCATAGTTCAAATCCTCAGCCACTTCTTCAATTTCGTGATCAAGCGCCACATTTTTGTTCATGTTTGGGCCCATTTTAAGCTCACAATACCTTAAACAAATCAAAACAAAGTTAGTTTTACATTACAATTATGTTAAGCAATTATAAGCACATAACCTAGGCCAAATAAATGAGACAAACGGGCTCCAGAAGCTCCAGTTGCAAAGCTATTGGAATTGCACAATTCTGCCAGTCATCACACCTACGAAAAATTCATCGCAGGTGCGACTACGCTTCTGTGAAAGATGTGTCGCTTCTTCAAACTTGCATTTCTGAACAAAAATTGCACCCGCGAAAGAGGCATCGCAGGCGCGAGGCCGCATCTGCAACCTTTTTTCACTTCTACGGTGTTCCTCAGAGGGTTCAGAAGCCCATAAACTGTCGAATATTTTCAATTTCAAACATGATTTTGACACAAAATTTATACTCAAGACTTCTAAATTTGTGCGCTCCATAATTAGGAGACTCAGTTACACATGATTTCAAGGCCAATGGAAATATTATTTCACTTGGACAGTTCGTCAAACACATGACAAACATAGAGTGTAAGAAGAAGAAGAAGAAGAAGAAGAAGAAGAAGAAGAAGAAGAAGAAGAAGAAGAAGAAGAAAAATAAGAAGAAGAGGAAGAAGAAGAGGAAGAAGAAGAGGAAGAAGACGAGGAAGAAGAAGAGGAATAAGAACAGAAAGAGGAAGAGGAAGAAGAAGAAGAAGAGGAGGAAGAGGAAGAGGAAGAAGAAAAAGAAGAAGAAGAAGAAGAAAGAGTGGAGACAAGGATTATACCTGAGTTGTCTTGTACGAGAGAAATAGAGTGCACAAGCAGTGGAGATGAATGTGAGAAATGACATGAGTTAGAGTTTGGGGAAGGAGGATTTTGAATTTTACCTGCTGAAGAAACTATTGACTCTTTAAAATTATCGACCGCTTCTGCGCCAATGCTTTTGCCGTTGCAAAGCTGCTTCTGCGATGTTTCCGTTCTGTGTTACATTTGACGCTTCTGCGAGGCCGCTTTTGTGAGCAAAGTTCTGCAGATGCGGTTGCATAAGATGGCTGATGCACAAACTGGGCAGCCATTGTCTTTGTTCTCTCCAACATCTCAAACTCCTCAATTCAACTCCAAAAAATCTGAAACTTTGCAAATTAGTCACAAGTAATAGACTAAACTATTCTAAAAAAGAAAATTTCAAAAACTGACTTCAAAATTTGAAAACGATGAGTGTGTTCTTGGCCAATGTGCGACCACATTTTCGGTTGCATCACCGTTGTGCGGTCAGCAGAATTTGCATTTCACCGCATTTTTGAGCGACCATATCTTACGAACTTTTTTCTCATTCTGCGATCAGTATGCGCTCTATATAACCACTATACGGTCGCGTTTTGTTTTGCTGCAGAAAAGCAAGCTTAGCGACTTTTTCTTAACTTTCCCTGTACTCTAGGACACACACACATCAATATCTAACAACAACATTTGAAAATGATGGGTTGCCTCCCCAAGCGCCGTATTTAGCATCGTGGCACGACGCGAATCAACATTACCACTTTTCTCTCCACTTTGAAGATATGAATTAGACATCTAACTTGAAATCAAGCTTGTGACCAAGAGCGGTGGGGCTGGTAAGCAGATGATCAAGCCAAATGCCATTTACTTCATTTTGCATTTCTTGGATGTCATGTAAGGAATGTCATTTCCCATATTACCACACAAATACAATGTTGAGAAATGCTTGGAATGTGACATCAAACCTCCAAATTGCAATTCTTTCTGAATTTTGACATCCTCTTAGGCCCCCGAATTAGAGTCAAATTCAACCACCTTTTCAACTACACCGGTTGACTCTAATACTATTTTTTTCTTGGAATCACCAACAAGCATGGAGTCAGTTGGCGTATGATCAATTTTTGGTTCTTCAAAATGAAGCTCACTTTTTTCCTCGAAGCTGGACTCTTCTTGACCAATTTCCACACTCTCAAGTTGGTGGGCATAATGAGCCTCAACCAATATTTTCATTTGTTCTTCCAAGGTGTGGATATTCTCATCATTTTAAGTTAGTACTTGTTTCAAGTCCTCGAGTGCCACGTTGTGCTTCTCCTCATTTTCAATAATGGCCCCCAACATGAGCATCATCCTCTCATTATGAGCATCTGAGAGCACTTCTTGGTTTTGATCAAGTTCCAAAGAAGGATTTTCTACTTCAACCTCTAAAGAAGGTTCTTGGCTATCATTCACTTCCGAGGCTTTTTGGACTTCTAAAGCTTCAAGCATTTCTCCCATTTGTGAGTTCAACCTTTCAAGCGCCAAATTATTTTGAAAATTATTTTTCAAAAGCTCCTCTAAGGCATTTTGCTCTTTGTTTCCTCCTTCAAGTAGGCATTCCATGATGTGTTTGAACTCTCCATTTTGACATGCTCAATTTCTTCCACTTCCATATTCCTATAATTATGATCACAAAATGTAGAATCATCATAGTGGGGATTTGGGTAAGGGAAGGACACATAAGAACAATTAGTCCAATGACGATTTTGACCACCACACTTATCACAAATACTTCATTTATGGGTTTTTGATTGTGCGCACAATCCGCTCCCGGAATAATTTATACAATTTTGCCACGAGTATGGTCCTCCACAATAAGGACAAGGGTCATCAAAGTATGAACAACTACCATCCGACCAATTTTCATTACATGATCCCATTTTTTAAAAACTAAGAAAATATACAAGAAAATAAACAAGAAAACAAACAAAAATAAGTAAATAATTACATAAATATTCACAAGTTTGGACCAAAGCACGTACACTTACTTCTCAAACAACATAAATGCGACAAATTATTCACAAGCAACGACGCCAATTTTGATGACGTCCAAATTCACTACTAAAAAGTAAATGGACACGGTCACATGCAATATTATTTACCCAAGAATGAGTCAGGACCGAATGCCACAAAGAACAATATGTAGTCAATTAGGCGTATAAGAGAATTATCAATTATTTATGCTAACCAAACACTTTTTGAGAAAATATTTATAACGGATTTCAAAAATATAAACTAACCTATAAAGAAAGTAAAATGATCAATGGCTACAAGCATGGATGCAATGGGAATTACCGACGAGTCACATCTGCGAGTTTTTGACCGCTTCTGTTGCTTCTGCGATGTTTCCGTTCTGCGTTTCATTTGAAGCTTCTGCGAGGCCGCTTTTGTGAGCAAAGTTCTGCAGATGCGGTTTGCATAAGATGGCTGATGCACAGACTGGGCAGCTATTGTTTTTGTTCTCTCCAACATCTCAAACTCCTCAATACAACTCCAAAAAATCTGAAGCTTTGCAAATTAGTCACAAGTAATAGACTAAACTATTCTAAAAAAAAAATTTCAAAAACTGACTTCAAAATTTGAAAACGATGAGTGTGTTCTTGGCCAATGTGCGACCAAATTTTCGGTTGCATCACCGTTGTGCGGTCCGCATAATTTTCATTTTACCTCATTTTTGACCGACCATAGCTTACGAACTTTTGCCTCATTCTGCGATCAGTATGCGCTCCGCATAACCACTATACGGTCGCGTTTTGTTTTGCTGCAGAAAAGCAAGCTTAGCCACTTTTTCTTCACTTCCCCTGTACTCTAGGACGCACACACATTAACATCTAACAACAACATTTGAAAATGATGGGTTGCCTCCCACCAAGCGCCGTATTTAGCGTCGTGGCACGACGCGAATCAACATTACCACTTTTCTCTCCACTTTGAAGATTTGAATTAGGCATCTAACTTGAAATCAAGCTAATGACCAAGAGCGGTGGGGCTGGTAAGTAGATGATCAAGCCAAATGCCATTTACTTCATTTTGCATTTCTTGGATGTCATGTAAGGAATGTCATTTTCCATATTACCACACAATTACAATGTTGAGAAATGCTTGGAATGTGACATCAAACCTCGAAATTGCAATTCTTTCTGAATTTTGACATCCTCTTAGGCCCCCGAGTTAGAGTCAAATTCAACCACCTTTTCAACTACACCGGTTGACTCTAATACTATTTTTTTCTTGGCATCACCAACAAGCATGGAGTCAGTTGGCGTATGATCAATTTTTGGTTCTTCAAAATGAAGCTCACTTTTTTCCTCGAAGTTGGACTCTTCTTGACCAATTTCCACACTCTCAAGTTGGTGGGCATAATGAGCCTTAACCAATATTTTCATTTGTTCTTCCAAGGTGTGGATATTCTCATCATTTTAAGTTAGTACTTGTTTCAAGTCCTCGAGTGCCACGTTGTGCTTCTCCTCATTTTCAATAATGGCCTCCAACATGAGCATCATCCTCTCATTATGAGCATTTGAGAGCTCTTCTTGGTTTTGATCAAGTGCCGAAGAAGGATTTTCTACTTCAACCTCTAAAGAAGATTCTTGGCTATCATTCACTTCCGAGGCTTTTTGGACTTCTAAAGCTTCAAGCATTTATCCCATTTGTGAGTTCAACCTTTCAAGCGCCAAATTATTTTGGAAATTATTTTTCAAAAGCTCCTCTAAGGCATTTTGCTCTTTGTTTCCTCCTTCAAGTAGGCATTCCATGATTTGTTTGAACTCTCCATTTTGACATGCTCAATTTCTTCCACTTCCATATTCCTATAATTATGATCACAAAATGTAGAATCATCATAGTGGGGATTTGGGTAAGGGAAGGACACATAAGAACAATGAGCCCAATGACCTTTTTGACCACCACACTTATCACAAATACTTCATTTATGGGTTTTTGATTGTGCGCACAATCCGCTCCCGGGATAATTTATACAAGTTTTCCACGAGTAAGGTCCTCCACAATAAGGACAAGGGTCATCAAAGTATGAACAACTACCATCCGACCAATTTTCATTACATGATCCCATTTTTCAAAAACTAAGAAAATATACAAGAAAATAAACAAGAAAACAAACAAAAATAAGAAAATAATTGCATAAATATTCACAAGTTTGGACCAAAGCACGTACACTTACTTCTCAAACAACATAAATGCGACAAATTATTCACAAGCAACGACGCCAATTTTGATGACGTCCAAATCCACTACTAAAAAGTAAATGGACACGGTCGCATGCAATATTATTTACCCAAGAATGAGTCAGAACCGAATGCCACAAAGAACAATATGTAGGCTATTATGCATATAAGAGAATTATCAATTATTTATGCTAACCAAACACTTGTTGAGAAAATATTTATAACGAATTGCAAAAATATAAACTAACCTAGAAAGAAAGTAAAATGATCAATGGTTACAAGCATGGATGCAATGGGAATTACACTCAAGTAGCGATCCAATGTATTTCATGATATTACAAATATGAGCGAGTTTATGTTAATTAGCCTTGGGTAATAATTCTTTATTAGCTTCTTTCAAAGACTAACCAGACTTCCTAATTGAATATCCCTAAAACAATTAAGAGATTAAGTGCACCTGATTATGGCTACAAGTAGTTCAATCATATTCCTAGCATTATCATTAAAATGAGGGTTAACGCCTCAAGTTTTTGTTAATTAATCTTTCCCAACCCCAAATTATCTTTTCCAAAATTAATTTGAAGTTAATGGGCGAGTCCTAGGGTTAGTTAATCCTTTTGAAACATTAAAGAGCAAGAATAATAAAAGAAATAATAACTCACTTCATAATAAATAAAAATCATTCAATACATAAGCACAACAAGTTATTTAATCCACACTTTAAATATGAATATTCACATAAACAAAATTCAAGTGTTGAAATAAATACTACACACTTATATATTCGATACAAAACAAGGAAATGAAGAAGACACAAATGGGTAAGAAATTCTCAACCAAAAGTTTCAAATCTTCAAGACCCAAGTATGTGTGCAAAAACCCTAACTCCAAAACTTGTCTTCTCTAGTCAAGAGACATAAAAATAAGCCAAAGATGCTATACAAATGAGCTAGGTCATGTATTAAAGGGTTTGGGATAGAGAAAATGTGAAATGCCAATCTGTCCAGAGCTGAAAGCCATTGACCGCACCATCGGGAAATCATCGTAGGTGTGACTCAGCAAAAGCAGACAATCACTCGCAGATGTGAAATTTGTGGAGAACTGCCTACTTCGCAGATGCAGACATGTCGCAACAGAAGCGGCTCCGCAGATGCGGATTGCCAACCGCAGATGCGATCACAGTGGAATATTGGTAGTTACGCAGATGCGACCATGTACTTGCAAATCGAGCTCGCAAAAGCGAACAGTGTTTCGCAGATGCGAAATCACCGAAGGATTTTGCACTATTTTAACTCTCTTTTTCTTAATTCCACTTCATTTATTTCAATTCTCTTTAAGACTCATTGTACCTGAAAATCTTACAATGCACACCATAAATCAACTCATTTTATAGTTAAAGGACACTCCAAGAAAGAGATCTGCATTTCCCTTTTAAGAAAAATAATAAAATCAATCATCATAAATATTTTACCATTTCATTGAGTAATAGGTAAATCAAATACTTAAAAAAATCTGGACAAACTCTAACACATATATTCTTTGAAATTTCACATCCATACTGGAAAGACAAACTACCTAGTGATTCAAAGTAATTGCTGAACTTGGTACAATTGATCATTGATGCCAGACTGATAAAATAAAGATGACTCCTTTACAAGTTTATTTTACGTTTCATCTGCTATTTCACTTCCAAATTTTTTGGTGAATATTCCTTCTAAACTAGCCCTCAAGTGAGTTACGAAATTCTTTGCATCAATCTTGGACTGGGGATACGTTAGTTCTATTCTCTCTATGCTAAAACAACTATTTTTTTTCACCACTTTAGTCATGTCTTCAGCAGATGGAAAATATAGTTGCAAATTGAATGAATCAACTAGAGATTCATCATCAATTCCCTGTATGGAAAAGAAAGAAAGTACAAATGAATATAGAAAGATATCAATTCTTTTTGAAACACACACACAAAAAAAATTCATATAAAATGGTCGCATGAGTACTAGACTGGCCAAGAACAAAGAAAATTTATCATATACTCCTCCCTCTCCATTTTATGTGATAGTGTTTGAATTGAGCATAAAGTTTAAGAAAGAAAAAAATACTATTGAAATCTGTTATCTAAAATATGCCATAAACATGTGTGTAGCTATAAATTATGTCATAAAAAGTAAAATAAGAAGTAAAAAAGTGAAAAATATTTCTAAATATAAAAATATATCATTCTTTTTTTAACTTGGGTAACGAATAAAAAGAAAAATATGACACCAGAGTGAGTATAGGTTAGGATTGACTCACCTCATTGACCATGTCAATAAGACTAGACTCTAGAAATGTGAGCAATCTATCACTGAGTTGTGAGTGATGTATTTCACTAGGAATAGATGGCAAAATAAGAACAATTAAACCTCGATGAACAATCTCCTCAGCCCTTGCAGTCAAGAATACTTGCATGTCCTTGTCAAATTGAGAAACATAGGCATTCGAGGCGCCTACATAATGAATTCTTCCCTTATTCGTATCCATCAACTCTTTTGGCAACTGCACTGCATAAGAGTAATACGCGAAATGAAGAGAGCACGAGGGGAACAACTGTCCATGGAAAGAAGCAGGAACTGCAGCTGCAAAGTATGGTTTCTCGGAAGGTAGGGATTGGAATAGGGTATTGAAATCGTTAGTGACATGATCATTGAAGAAAACATGGAATTCGGGAGATTGAGAATGATACTTATCCTTTATGGCTTCTATAACATTTTTCATCGCATAGAAAGTGTTTGGTCCCATTGAACATCCAAAGTCTGCAATATGAAATGTAGATATTTTGGTATGTATATCTAGCTTTTCAACGATTGCCTCTCTGATCATCCCTTTTACATTATTTGCAGCATCTTTCTACAAAATATATATTATGTGAAGACTTACACTATTAGAAATCCGCTAAAAACCGACCAAAGTTAGTCGGTTATGGCCAATTACCGACCAAAATACGACCATTTATGAATGGACGGTATTTTAACGGCCGGAATGGCTTACCGATCAAAGTTGGTCGGAAATTACCGACCAACGTTGGTCGGTAAGCTTTAAACGACCATCTGATTTAAATGATTTACTGACCAAATAATTTAAATGCCCTCAATCTTCTTGGGAACCCTACCATATGGTCCTAGCGCTTCGTGTTCTTATATATATACGGTTATATCTATATATACACACACTTCATTATAATACTTTAACTATATATGTGTATATATGTATATATATGTATACGCTTCGTTGTACTACTTTAACATATATATATCATGTTATAGTATATATATGTTAGTGTATTCATTATTTGTATTACAAAAGTCTTAAACGATTACATTTATATTATTTAAATAGTAAATATAAAAGTGATTCAAAAGTTTGACCAATGTTGACTTAATAACCGATCAACTTTGGCGTAGTTGTAGGCACCTTCACCACCCTTCATTGGGAAAGACTCTGCCATTGCGGCTAATTAAGTACTGCTTTTAATTTATTTCCTTTCTTGACCTTCTTACTTCTTGCTAACAGTCTTAATTTACCAAAAGCTTCCAAATATAGAATAAGGAATTGCAGGGGATATATAACTTTTCACGCAAAGTCTTACGTGCGAAGATAAACCATTGTGACGTAAACTTAGATCTGTTTCTTGATATGTTTAATAACTTCTTGCTTATTATTAATATTCTATCGGTTAAGCTACGTGATAAGTGAAACCTAATTGTATTAAAGTAGTGATAATGTTTCATATATGAGAAGGATAAAGTAAATTACTATTAATTACATTTACAGGCAATATGCTTTGAAATATATCTCTGTTAAGAAAGTCCAAAATATTTTTCATGGATATAAATGATAAGGATTGAACTTTTAATTTGAAATGAAGTGAGCATAATGTAACATAAGGTTTTCAGCAGTTTTAATTCGACCACTAACCCATATAGCATATTATGTTTAGAGGAAATTGTATGACAAAGATTAAATAAATTAATGTTTCGAACAATTTTCGTTTTTTCCCGTTAATATCGCTTTTTATTGTATATTTTGCTTTATTTATGTTAGTGGTCTACATTTTCGTTTATTTCCTTAATATTTGGAGGTTGGGGATTTGCTCTGTTTGGAGAATTGGATTGTATTTGATGGATGTTTGATTAATATAGTTTGATGGATGTTGATGAACATATCTTGTGGGTTTTGTTTGCTGTCAATTGATAGGTACCGTATCACTAAAAATTTAATATTTTAGAGGATCTTGCTAACTGTGACGGCCTTGACTTCAGCCTTTCCAACACTTAGAATAATTTTAGGAACGTTTTAGACTTAGAACAACTTAGGCAGCAAGTAAAGTAAGTAAAGGCACACACAAATTTATAAGAATTTCTTCCCAACTCGTATTGATATGTGAATAAAAGAACACAATAAGCCAACTTTATGGCCAAGAACAAAGAACACCCTAGTTCCCTGCCTGAAATTGATTTCCTACCCTTAGGAATGCACTTAGACGAGTTTGGCTAACAATTGCCTCATGACTAAGTTTTCTGCCCCTTTGGGACAGCCTTATGCACATATTTATAGTGCAGGCTGCCCAATTACACTTGGCAGCATTTTAGACAATCAGTTAACAAGCCCCAACTGGTGGGCAAACATGCTAAGACATGATACAAAAACGTGCCAACACTTTAGCCCATGATCAGCCATGTTTTGGATGTGGTTGTAACCGCCAACTGCCTCCCATGTGCCTTGCACACGTTTTGTAACTGCTGCATGTGCTTGTTTTGCCCAGCTGCTGCGTGCCCAAGGCTGGCATTGCGCCCAAGCTTGCCTTTGACACTGCTCCGCCTCAATGTCATGGCCGCAACTTGCCGCCCACTGAATTTTCCGCACACGACCATTGCTACAGCTGCCCGCTTATGTCAAGTCGCCCTCAACTTGATCAAATCTACCCGCATCACTTGTCATTGCTTATCTTCCGTGTCTTGCCATGTCTTGGACCCTGCTTTGACTTGGCTTTGCCTTGTCATTGTCATGCCAACCCACACGTCCATGTGTCATGCGCCTTGCCTCCGTTCAAGGTGCGTTTGTCAAACCCGCATAGTCCGTCATGCCGAGCTTCCTGTCATGATGTTGCCCTAGTTTTCAGGTTGTGTGTCAAGGCCATCATGAAAATTCTTGTCACAACCCACACTAGACGAGGAACTTTGTCAAGGAGCTAACAAACCACCTCCACCCGAAGAATTTGTCGTCCTCGACGAAGCAGTTTCCGCATTTTTCAGAACCACCATAGGCCCTAGATATGCCGTCTCCTACTCATGTTCTTTCCCGCTCGGCTCATCTTCAAATTTTTCTTCAGCAAACAAAGTTGAAAGACGTTCGAGTTTTGGACAATCCCTCGCCATGTGTGGTCATTTGCAAATAAAACAACCATCAAATTTGTTGTTTTGTCCCTTGTTTGTCGAAGGTCCAGCACATTGCTTTTCCTTTACATTGTCAAATCCCTCAACAACATTACCCTTGTCATTTCCGTTTTTCCTCCACTCTTTTGACTTTTCCTTGTTCCCGTGTTTGGAATTTGAAGTAGTAGAGAAATCAGAACCATCTTGTCCCAACCGGAGATCACCCAACGCATCCGCGGCAGCGATGGCACTAGGAAGGTCTTTCACATTCTGCCTTCGGAGTTCCATCTGCACCCACGACTGCAACCCGTAAAGGAAATTGTGCAGCATGTCTTCCTCAGACATGTTGCTTATATCCAGCATCAAAGAACTAAAATCTTTGACATATTCCTTGACCTTTCTAGTTTGTTTCAACTTTTTCAAACAATCTCTAGCAATCCAGCCCGCATTGCTAGGAAAGAATTGATCCTTTAATTCTTTTTTCAGCCCATCCCAAGATTCAATTTTCGTCCTACCAACACTTACATCGTCTTCCACACGCGTCCACCACCAAAGCGTTGCATAGTCCACCAAGTACATATTCGTAATGGTGACATTGTCTTTATCTCGCACATGGGCAGCCTTGAAGTACTACTCCATATCCCACGGGAAATTTTCGAGTTTCTTGGAACTCTTGCACCATTATACTCTTTAGGCTATGGAATTTTGACCTTGGTGCAATATGCCCCGCGCTGGCATTATCATTTCCAACAACACGTCGCAGCAACCCATTTTCCGCTTTCAAATCTGTGCACTCTTGGCTCAGCATGTTCATCTCTGCCTCAAGATAGGCGAGACGAGTAACAATTGTCAAAAATTGATCACCATCAACAGTTCCGATGAGTGCCTCCAATGCATCAACTTTTTCCCTCAGTTCTGCGTTGCCACCAGCAATCATTCACAAAATTCAACCAGTGAACATCGTGTCTTCACCCCGATCAAGACATGCTCTAATACCACAAGGGTGTTCTATGTCACTCAAATTCTGATTGAGGTTCACCACTGCACGACAGTCAAGCCCAACCTTGCCTTCAGCCTTTCCAACACTTAGAATAACTTTAGGAACGTTTTAGACTTAGCATGATTTAGGCAACAAGTAAAGTAAGTAAAGGCACACACGAATTTACATGAATTTCTTCCCAACTCGTATTAATATGTGAATACAAGAACACAATAAGCCAACCCTTTGGCCAAGAACAAAGAACACCCTAGATCCATGCCTGAAATTGATTTCCTACCCTTAGGAATGCACTTAGACGAATTTGGCTAACAATTGCCTCAAGACTAAGTTTTCTGCCTATTTGGGACAACCTTATGCACATATTTATAGTGCAGGCTGCCCAATTACACTTGGAAATATTTTAGGCAATTAGTTGACAAGCCCCAACTGGTGGGAAAACACGCTAAGACATGATACAAAAACGTGCCAACACTTTAGCCCATGATCAACCATGTTTTGGATGTGGTTGTAACTGCCAGCTGCCTCCCATGTGCCTTGCACACATTTTGTAACTGCTGCCTGTGCATTGCATGTGCCTGTTTTGCCCAGCTGCTGCATGCCCAAGGCTTGCATTACGCCCAACCTTGACTTTGACACTTCTCCGCCCCAATGTCATGGACACAACTTGTCACCCACTAACGTTGCCGCACACGCCCATTTCCACAGTTGCTCGCTTATGTCAAGTCGCCCTCAACTTGATCAAATCTACCCGCATCACTTGTCATTGCTTGTCTTCCTTGCCTTGACATGTCTTGGCCCTTATTTGGCTTGGCTTTGCCTTGTCATTGTCATTCCCACCCGCACGTCCATGTGCCATGCGCCTTGCCTCCGTTCAAGGTGCGTTTGTCAACCCCACATAGTTTGTCATGCAGAGCTGCCCGTCATGATATTGCCCTATTTTTCAGGTTGTGTGCTGATGTTTTGTCCAAAATTGGCCTTGGCATGCGCGTTTAGGTATAATTGGTGATTAGGTATAATTGGCCTTGGCGTGTGCATTTGGGAGCAACATGATCCATGTCCATCATGAAAATCCTTGTCACAACCCACACTTGCCGAGGAACTTTGTCAAGGGGCTAACACTAACCTATTGTGTTGTGAAGGTTATATGTAATATGCAAGAAAGGAAAAAGTATAATATTTGTGATAAGATATCTGTGAACTTACCTACGGAGTCAAATGGAGCATTTAAGAGTACTAAGTGGGACTCATCCCAGCAAAATAAGAGAAAATAGTAAAAACGAACAGCTAGCAACCACAACATAAGGGTGGTTGGCTTACTGCTGTGTTTGAGAAATCTGGCATAAATATTAGTAACTGTGATGCTCACTATTTCCAGGTGTAAAATTAAGAATGGCAATTTACAAGTCTCATTAACTGTCTCTTCGAAAAGTTGAGATAGGTCTTAATAAATTATATTAGATAGTAATGACATGCATGTTACGTATAGTGAAAACATAGATAAATATGTACTGATTAGGGGTGGATCCACCGTTATATTGTATTTTTGACGCGGAGCATAAATTTATTTATAGGAGTTCATCATAATTACACCAAAGAGTAGATATGAACACATAAATTTAAATATATAATGAGTTCAATGCTAAAAGAAATAAAGATTGAACTCATTGAGTTAAATCCTAAATCTGCCTCTATTTGTATGTAGCATTATGCATTAGTAACTAATATTGTGCTGGTATATCAGACCGTGCATAATAACTATTATGCGGCACCTTCTTGAGATTCCTTGGAAGGGCGATGTAAGGTTAAGCAACTGATGTCATTGCAGTTACTATCCGCCAACTGAGGTCCCCTCCATACGCTAGATGAGATTTTTAGTACCGTATGGGAAAATCAACGTCAAAATAAATTAAGAAAACAGAATGGGAATTGAGAATGAAAGAAGGATTGATTGCATTAATGAAAGCTATAACAGAAAACCAATACGGTGTCGAGGGGGAGAGAAACCGATACAGAGAATTGTTTGCTTGCTAGAAAGTTTTATTGCTTGATCCCCCTAATAGTGCTTAAAAAGATTAAACCAAGTTACAAGATTTGACTTAACTAAGCTAGAGGAACATAATGGACGTACATGAAATAAAACTACTCAATATTTGCAATGAAAAAGATTTAGTTTTCTACAAGGTAGGAACTGGTCCGTTGTCAGCAACCTTGTCTTTGGCATCACAGTCTATGCGCGCGACGCTATTGGCATTTGCCTGCGCCTGGGTGCTGGCGAGGCTATCGGTGGGGAGACAGAGGCACATGCGCGCTTGTCACTTGGTTCAACCAAGACCACTGGGCTGTCCATGGACCTAGGCATTGGGAGGCTTGCTACAACGCCGTGGTGCGCGTCCAAGTGGTCATGAGGCATGGCTGGAAAGCCTCCCATGACATAACTCATGTCAGTTACCCTTTTGAGTTGACTATATGCTAGGAGTCTAATTAAGTGCAAAGTATTCTATATTTTAGACTTGGAATAGAGAAGCAAGCATGCAACCTATATGGCTACCTTCAGTTCTTCCCGTGTCTCGAGAGCATCTTCACCGGCCTTAATGGCTTCGTATTTCACCCACCACCAGAGTTTAACATCACCCTAAAGATACACAACAACAATTGCTACCTTCTTAGCTTCTTCTAGGCCCCTACGGCATCGAAGTACTGTTCCATGTCGAAGATGAAGTTTTCCACTTCTTTGGCATTCCGAGCTCCATCGTATGGCTTTAGCTCAGGAATTTTCAGTTTTAGTGCCACGGGAGAGAGGTTCACAGCACCCCCTATTTGGTTTCCACATCTTCAAAGCAGGCCGTGTAAAGCAGTATTGAAAACATTGAGCTGGCCTGTCAAGTTGTCTATATTTATTGTATGGCAGCCACCTTATCTGCCTCTTGTACCCTATAGGCTAAATTCTCGGCACGCTCCTATTGGAGGCCCTCGAATTTACAAAAAATTTTGGCTGCCTCTGTGGCTGCTGTTTGCCGGTCTTATTCAGAGTCGCGACTGATATTTTCTATGTCAACTTCCGCCTGGAGCATTCTGCGGTCCAGGCTGTCTAACCTTTGCACTAGGCTAGTTCTTAGTTCAGGCACCATATCCACGATGGGCCGTAATACGTCAGCCGTCTCTTCAAGGGCCACAATGCGGTCCCCATGATTTGCCATGGTCAGAAATGGTGGTACTGACAATGTGTTCCCTCGTCCGATGTCGAGCCTAGGCTCTGATACCAACTATTATGCGGCGCCTTCCTATGATTCCTTGGAAGGGCGACGTAAGTTAAGCAACTTTTGTCAGTGCAGTTACTATCCACCAACTAAGGTCCCCTCCGTATGCTAGACGACATTCTCAGTGTCGTACGGGAAAACCAATGTCAAGAGAAATTGAGAGAATATAAATGAGTGAGAATGAAAGAAAGCTTGATTGCATTAATGAAAGCTATTACATAAAACCAACACTGTGTCGAGGGGGAGAGACACCAGTACATAGAATTGTTTTCTTGCTAGAAAGTTTTCTTGCTTGATCCCCTTAATAGTGTTTAAAAAAGATAAACTAAAGTTACAAGATTTGACTTAACTAATCTTGAGGAACGTAATGGAAGTACATGAAATAAAACTACTCTATATTTACAATGAAAAGGACTTAGTTTTCAACAAAGTAGGAACAAGTCCGTTGCCATCAACCTTGTCTTTGGCATCACAGTCTCCACGCACAGCGTTGTCTGCGCACGCAGCGCTGTTGGCATCTGTTTGCAGATGGGCGCTGGCGAGGGCTAACGGTTGGGCGAAAGAGGCACATGAACGTTTGTCACTTGGCGTAGCCAAGACTATGGGGTCTTCCATGGCGCTAGGCGTTGGGAGGCTTACTAGGACGCCATGGTGTGCGTCCAAGGGGTCATGGGGCATGGATGGAAAGCCGCCCATGACATAACTCGTTTCAGCTACACTTCTGAGTTGACTATATGCTAGAAGTCTAATTAAGTTCAAAGTATTCTATATTTTGACTTGGAATAGAGAAGCAAGCATGCAATCTATATGTGTATGAGTTCACTCGTCCACCTAGAACTTTTTTGTTTTTTTTTCCTTTTTTATATTTGAAATGGTAGAATTTCTTCTTATCGATTAATTTCCCAGCTTGTTCTTTAGTGATTATTACCGAAGAGTAACTAGATAAAATTCGGTAATGACAAGATTCAATTTAAATCATTTTGTTTCTTATGTGTCTTAATGTGGGTTCTAGCTAAGATAATTTTTAACTCTCTTTATATGTAAAGTCTTGTTATAAGAGAGTAAAGAAGAGTGGAGTTTTTGGCCTCAAGATAGACCGTGAAACCTCCAAATATAACAAAAGAGTGATAACCAACATGTTAATTTGCATGGCCGCGTGATTTACTAAAGAACTTGATTCTTTATCGTGTTCTTTAAACTTGAAGTAAAGTAAGCAGTAAAGTAAACACAAAGATGTTTACGCTTCACTTCAGTCTCCCGATGCAATTGCGTTTTCAGGTGTCGAACTCTTTTATCTTTGCCAAGATGGAAAATCTCCCGGCACAGAAGGTGCAAAATCCACGATCTACTAAGTAGGATTTTCAACTTCAACTCCACTAGAATAATGAGCCAAAATGTATCAGTTACAAGACTGTAATTCAATACTCTCCCGTACTCCTACTACGACTATTTTATTTACAAGTTATTCTAACTTGTAAAACAAACACTCCCTCCAACTCAGTAATTATTTGTGACACTTGATTGCAACTTAATTTCCTAAAACACATTCATTAGACTGACTCAAGAAGAATACAATATTGGTACTCGACTAGAGTGAACAACATGTAATTCTTCCGTTGATGTGTAAAGGATGAATTCAGAAGTCCAAAATAGATAGTATTTAAACGCTCGGACTTTGAAATATTTTAGGAGTCCTATGCATAGTGAGCTTCTCGTTTGATAAGACTCCTACTTTTCCAAGGACTCCACCAGTTTTGGGACTCTTGTCTCTCGCTGATTTATTCGTATCTTCTTGGCAACAATCCTTATCACATGTAGCAGCCTTCTTCCACCAAACTCGGACCTGAGTAACTTTGGGAAAAAGTTACTGTCTTTCAAAGACACACAATCATCAACCAGAGGAGCTGGTCCTTTACCCTGAGGAGTTGGTTCTTAGAACAATTAAGTAGCTATGTTTAGGACCTAATTCTTTGAATCAATGCATTTAAACAAATTTTGTTAATCATCAAAATCTCAAATACTCAACACAACAACCTCTTGACTTATGCATTCAATTGTTCCTCGAATTATATAAGCTCTTATCCCCAATTCAGCAAATATGCTATATCCATGCATATATCTAAGATGAGTAAATTTTACTTGAACATGGTTTTGGTAGTATCAATTCTCGACAAATGACTACAAGCATAGGAAAATGATAAAACTATTAAATATTAAATGACATTTTACGCTTGTATACAGTCAAAATCTCACGCCCTGATTTTGTGGGCTCGAGAAGGTACATCGAGGGAAGGAGCTCGGTAGAAGTCGAGCTCGGGCTCGAAGATGGAATACGAGGCTCGAGGGCCTAGGTGTTCGATGAGCATCAGAGCGAAATACGACTGGTGCCTAAATAGAGCCGTTATGAGTTTTTTACGGAAAGGACAAGATTCTCGTCACGTCCCCAAAGATCATGGCACAAATTCTGTGATAGATTTGTACGAATTAGTACAAATCCGTACTAGATGGTTATACAGCTGTACCAATAAGATTCTTTACTGTAAATAGAAATGTACCTTATTTAGGGTTTCTCCTCCTATATAAAGGGGAACCCAACCATTTGTAAGGATCATCTAATGATTGGCAAAGAATATACTTATCTTACTTTCTCGCTCATTGTCCTTCAGAAATATTCTCTAGCTTTATTGTTCTTACTTTATTGTTCTTGATTTATTGCTCCTAACCCACCTCGAGGTCCATATTGCTCAAGTAACGCTGGTTTGGTTCATTGATTATTCTTATTTACACTGTATATTACTTGCTTATTAAATAGGATTGGATTAGATCACATATCTTTAAAACCACAAATAAAATTTAATTTTTACTCGTATTTCCGAGGTACACATTTTGGCGCCCACCGTGGGGCTAAGGGTAATAGTGATTATTTCAGTGCTAATTTTCTGATAACACACATTATTATTCACACTTTTTCTAGTCAAAGATTCTTTGATTTCAGGCTAAAACATGTCGAACTCAGCAAACACACTAGTGCATGGTAATGAAGGCCTTGGATTCCATGGAGAAAATGATAATGCAACAGCTCTAGGGGCCGGTGTACCACCGCTTAACCCTGGGGTAGCACCAGTTCCTAACCCAGTCGACGTTGGTTCACATATTGCTTTGAACGTCGACTTGGGCAGTGACGTTGGAGGAAGCGTACGCGGAGAGGTTCAACCCGATAGCCAAAGGACACATGGTCGAGGAGATAGAGAAGTCAACCTCAAAGTGATTTTTGAAATGTTGCAAGCACAACAGATTGCTATCGCTCAGTTGCAAAGTCAGCAAAAGACTCCGAGCGTGGTGGGACCAGAAACTACTCATCGTGCTGAACCAGTCCCGGAGAGGTCGAGCAATAATGGGTCAAGAGCTGACCCCACAATCATGAGAATGCTCGAAGAACTCACGTAGTGTATCGAATCAGGAGAGAAAGGGATCGAGGACAACGATAAAAAGGTGGAAACATATAACTCGAGGGTCGACCAGATACCAGGAGCACTTCCGATTTTGAAAGGAATGGATTCTAAAAAGTTTGTGCAAAAACCTTTCCCCCCGAGTGCAGCCTCGAAACCTATTCCGAAGAAGTTTCGCATGCCGTACATTCCCAAATACAATGGGACCACTGATCTCAACGATCACATCACTACATATACTTGTGGTATAAAGGGAAATAATTTGGAGGACGACGAGATCGAGTTTGTTCTACTGAAATTTTTTGGAGAAACTTTATCAAAAGGGGCAATGATTTGGTACCATAACCTGCCCCCGAACACTATATATTCATTCGCCATGTTGGCGGATTTGTTTGTAAAGGCACATGCTGGTTCTATAAAGGTTTAAACAAGAAAGTCGGACGTATTCAAAATTAAACAAAGGGACAACCAGATGTTACGGGAATTTGTATCCCGGTTTCAAATGGAACAAATGAAGTTACCACCACTTTCTGATAAATGGTCTGTTCAAGCTTTCACTCAAGGTCTAAATGAGAGGAGCTCGATAGCATCTAGGCAGTTAAAACAAAACTTGATCGAGTACCCCGCCGTGACTTGGGCAGATGTGCATAATAGATACCAGTCGAAGATTAGGTTCGAAGATGATCACTTGGGAGCCCCCTCGGGCTCGGTTTATCCAAACATGTTAGCAACAAAAGATTCGAGAGGTGCAGAAAGGGAACCAAGACTGAACAAGGAGAGGTATCAACCATACGTCGACGAGCGAAGGAACAGTTCGAGGCGCAACGTACCTCGGAATGAACGAAGGGTAGACCGAGGACAGAATTCTTGGGGACTCATGAGTAACATAGGGTTCGATAGGCATTCAGGACCGACAGAGGCTCCTCGATTATTAGAATACAACTTTAGCATTGATGCCTCGGGTATCGTCTCAGCCATTGGAAAAATTAGGGATACCAGGTGGCCTAAACCCATACAAACCGACCCTTCTCTCAGGAATCCCAACTTGATGTGTAGGTATCATGGTACATATGGGCACATGACCGAGGATTGCAGGCAACTGAGAGAGGAGGTAGCCCGATTATCCAATGAGGGGCATCTTCGGGAATTTCTCAGCGACAAGGCCAAGAACCATTTCAAAGAAAGAGAACCCAATAGGAAAAATGAACCAGAGGAACTTCAACATGTTATTCATATGACCATCAGCGGAGTCAACGTCCCACAGGGACCCGTATTCAAATGCACCAAAGTGTCAATCACAAGGGAGAAGCGAACTTGGGACTACATGCCCGAGGACACCCTCACATTCATTGAGGAAGATACTGGGGGATTATCCCATCCACACAATGATGCAATGGTAATTTCTATTCTTTTAAATAAATTTCAAGTTAAACGTGTTCTTGTGGATCCAGCTAGCTTGGCGAATATAATCAGGTCGAGGGTTGTGGAGCAGCTCGGGCTGCTTGGCCAAATCATACCAGCATCTCGAGTCTTGAATGGCTTCAACATGGCAAGCGAAACAACGAAGGGGGAAATCATCCTACCAGTGAACGTGACCGGAACCATACAAGACACAAAGTTTCATGTCATCGAAGGTTACATGAGGTATAATGCTATGCTGGGAAGGTCGTGGATCCACAACATGAGAGAAACGACATCAACCCTTCATCAAATGATGAAGTTCCCAACAAAAGATGGCGTAAAGACAGTATATGGAGAGCAACACACAACAAAGGAGATGTTCGCAGTCCACGACTTAACACTAGTGTCGACGCCCTCTACATCGGAAAAGCCAAGCATCAAGGACAAATAGGCAACAAAATAAAAAATGCAATTTATATCCTTGGTAGAGCCCGAGGAACATGTGGTCGAGGGTGAAGAAGAGGACTTCCTTACCCCTCGAGATTTCGTCTCCCCCGAGGAGGTAGATGCGACGAAGTCCACGGTCGAAGAACTGGAGCAGGTGATATTGATCGAGTATCTGCCAAAACGAACGGTATACCTAGGAATGGGGTTAACCCCCAAACTCAGGAGAAAACTCATTCAGTTCCTTATCGATAACATTGATTGCTTTGCTTGGTCCCACTTAGATATGACAGGGATACCGCCAGAGATAACCACCCATCGACTAAGTGTCGACCCCAGATTTAAACTGATGAAGCAAAAGAGAAAGCCCCAGTCCGAGGTAAATCATGCATTCATAAAAGACGGGGTAACCAAACTTCTCAAGATAGGGTCCATTAGGGAAGTAAAATACTCTGAATGGCTAGCTAATGTAGTACTAGTCCCTAAAAGGGGAAACAAACTTAGAATGTGTGTAGACTACAAAGATTTGAACAAGGCATGCCCAAAAGACTCTTTGCTATTGCTCAACATCGATCGTTTGATTAACGCTATGGCCGACCACGAGATCCTTACTTTTCTCGACGCCTACTCCGAGTACAATTAAGTTCGAATGAACCCGGAGGACCAGGAAAAAAACTTGTTTATCATGAAGTATAGATCATATTGCTACAATGTTATGCCTTTCAGACTATAAAAACCAAGGGCTACATATCAACGCCTAGTTAATAAAATGTTCGAACATCAGATAGGCAAATCTATTGAAGTTTATATTGATGACATGCTAGTTAAGTATCTGCGCGCAGAGGACCATTTAACTCATTTGCAGGCAACGTTCGAGATCTTAAGAAAATACAACATGAAAATCAACCTCGAGAAATGCGCTTTTGGAGTTGGCTCGGGCAAGTTCTTAGGTTTCATGGTGTCAAACAAGGGGATCGAGATCAACCCCGATGTAACGACCCGACATGTCATTTTGAGCTCTGGCGCATTGTTCGGCAGTTTGAGGCTGTGAGTATCTTCATTTCAGGTATTATGACTCGTAAGCATGGTCGGAATTTAGTTTCAGGAAGTTCGGAGTCAATTTGGAAAGAAAATTCTCATTTCGGGAGCCTTAAGTTGGAAGAATTGACTAAGATTGGATTTTTGAGTTAACGCCCTCAGAATCAGGATTCGAAGGTTCCAGCAGGATCGTATGATGATTTCGGACTTGGGCGTATGTACGGATCGAGTTTTGGATGACCCGGGAGCATTTCAGCGCAAATTGTAGAAGTTAGCATTTTAGAAGAAATTTCATAAGTCTGGGTTGAAATGCATTACGGTGTTATTGATGTTTGTTTGGGATTCCGAGTCTTGGAATAGCTCTGTATGGTGATTCTGGAGTTGGGAGAGCGATCGTAAGTGAATTTGGAGGTCCGTAGGTCATTTTGAAGTCATTTGGCTAAAGATAGAAATTTGAAAGTTTTTTAGAAGTTTGATCGAGAGTTTGATTTTTTGATATCGGGGTCGTATTCCAATTCTGAAAGTTGGAGCAGGTCCGTAATGTCGAATATGACTTGAGTGCAAAAATTGGGGTCAATCAGACGAAATTTGATAGGTTTCTGCATCGGATGTAGAACTTTGAAATTTCAAAGTTCATAAAGCTTGAATTGGAGTGCAATTCATGATTTTGACGTTGTTTGATGTGATTTGAGGCCTCGAGCGAGTTCGTATCATATTTTGGGACATGTTGGTATAATAGGTTAAGTTCTCGAGGGCCTTGGGTGGATTTCGGAAGGTTAACGGAATGGATTTTGGGCCAAAATAGCTGCTGAAAATTCTTCTGCAAATCTGTTTTGGACAGCAGCTGATGCATCAGAGAGCTATTTTGAAGATGGCTGGTGAAACAGTTTTGACATAATTTACTGATGCATGGAGACGTCTTTGGAAGCTCATATCTCGGAATATATAAAGAGTAATATGGTGTACAACCTATCAAATGAAAGCTCTTCGAGTCTAGTTTCTAAATCTTAAAGCCGTTTGTCATATGGATATTTCTACAAGGAGTTATGGGCATTTTAATAGAAGGTGTACAGCAGGGTAAAATTTTAATAGGATGTACAACCTGCACAATGCAAGGTACAACTCGATGAAGCACCTGGGCAGATTGTTTTAAAAACGAGTTTGGGCCCATTTCTTTCATTTCTTTCATTTGGCTTGGACGATTTTGGAGAGCTCAGGGAGGGATTTTCACCAAGCAACACTAGGTAAGTGATTTCTTCCTATTTTTGAGATAAATATGTGATCTTACATGGATTTAGACATGGCAAATTAGTATAAATTTGGGATTTTTGGGGGAAGACCTAGAATTTGGAATTTTGGACTTTTACCATGAATTTGAGCAAATTGTATATTTGAGTTAGTAAAGATATGGGTAGAATTTATCTTCGAGAAATTTCGGAATCCGGGCATGTGGGCCTGAGGGCATTTTGGTCAACTTTTCGTGCGGAGTTGGGAACTTATATAATTTGAATTGTTACAAGTATTAGAGTGAATATTTATTGGTTTACCCGTTATTTGAATAGTTTTGGGGCGTTGTGCATCAATTGGAGTCGTCGGAAGGGCTTGGAAGTCGGTTATGGAAGTTCGAAGCGAGGTAAGTCTCCTTTCTAACTTTGTGAGGGGGAATTGTCCCCATAGGTGAATTAATTGAATAATTGCTACTATTTGTGGGAGTCCGTGCGTAGCTACTAATATGCTTATGTCCGGGTAGCCTAGGACCCACTAGCAAGCTTTACTTGTTGTACTTGTGACTTTGTTGATAAAACGAGGCTGTCTAATATCATTGAATTAGTAAATGAATAATTAGGTAGGTTAAACTTCATTATCTTAAACATCTAAAAAGAGAATTTATCATTTCCTTGGCTAAATATTCCCTGATGAATTTAAGAGGTATTACCTGAATGTGTGTATTTATATGGGTACGCGAGTCACATGTATGATTCGCGATCGGGGTAACTCTATTATTTGTATGTGACTGCTTCAAAATATATATATATTTCGCGAGAGGAGTGATTCTTTCCACTACTCTCATGGGAGTAGGCCGTACGCCACGACGGAATAGATGCATCTATGGTTCGAGCTGTTCGACCCTTCGACAGTGCACATTTTATTATTGTTGGTTCGGGCCGTTCGACCCTCGGCATTTCCTACGCAGGATATATACATATTATATACCATCTGTGACTTGAACTGTTAAATTGTCTTATGGACGTAAATTTCTAAACGAAATGATGAAAACCGGAGAATTTATGAATTTATGGAAACAACTAATCTTTCCTGTCATTACTTGTTATTCGATGTTAATTACCATGTTGATATCCTTCATCTATTATACTGTATTGACCTCTAGCAAGTTTCGAAAATCGACCTCTCGTCAGTACCTCGTTGAGGTTAGGCGGGATACTTACTGAGTACACGTTGTTTTCGTACTCATGCTACACTTGCTGTGCATTTTTATTGCACAGGTACATTCATAGCTAGTGGCCCTGCTCGACACGGCGATGTGGTTGACTTGGATACTTAGATGAGCTTCACCATCCGGAGAAGACCCGCAGCCAACATATTCTCCCTCATATTGTATTTATTTTCATTTTAAATTCCTTGTCCAATTTGTATTTCGGACAAGCTTTGTAGTATTTGTATAATTCCTAGAATTTTCTCATGCACTTGTGACACCGGGTTCTGGGATGTGTTTGGGATGTATTTTATTAAAATGGAATATTAAGCCATCGTATTTACTTAACGGATTTTATTCAGTTATTATGCAATAAAGTGAAAAATAACGATTTTAGAAATGCTAAAACAAGAATTTCACTTAACCATTTAATGATGGGCTTGCCTGACAGTGGTGTTCGGCGCCATCACGACCTTATGGATTTTGGGTCGTGACAACTTGGTATCAGAGCACTAGGTTCCCTTAGGTTTAACGAGTCATGAGCAAGTCTAGTAGAGTCTTGCGGATCGGTACTGAGACGTCTGTGCTTATCTTCGAGAGGCTACATGGCTGTTAGGAGTACTTCCCTTCTTGATTCCTCATTGTGCGATTCGATTCCTTTGAGGCTTTTGTCTATGTTTCTTCCTACTCAATCTTATACGTCGCGAAGCGCTTGCTATGAAACGTGGATTTGAGGAATTGAAATGGTACTACGGATATTGTGCGAGATGTTCTCCATGTGTAGTTGGTTGGGGCTGTTGTTGTTGCCCTGCAGAAAAATATTATGTTGTTTCAGCTCAGTAGCTGTGTTTCTAAGAACTTTGAGGCTATGCGCAGGTTGTTATGATGCTTACGATTGGTTATCACGCGGCGTTGATATGATGGTAGAATGTTTGCCCATATGTCGGGGTAATGAATGACTTGAAGGGAGGTCTTCTCAGAGCGTAATTTCGAGATTTCAGTATTTTAGTTCCGGTGGAGGAAGGGCAATTGCACTATGAACGTTCAAGTCTAGGGGATAAAGTAATAAGACTTGGTGTTATCAAGCGAGGTGGAGTTTTTATCTGTGATGTGGTATCGCTGTTTTTGATCGAATAGAATGTGTTAAGTTCGTCGGTGTTATGGTTTCTTCGGTTGCATGGGGCCAGAGTATTGTGAAGAACTATTGAAGAAGCGGCTGACAGAGACCGTGAGGTGCAGTGGTTCAGTATTGGATAAGTATTGATAATGAAGGCAACTTGAGAAAGATGATCTTCGGAGAGTTTGAAGTCGTGGTGAACTGCTGGTTTAAGAGCTACAGAGAATGATATTGAATTGAGGCAGCATACGCTGAAGGAAGATATGTGAGAAGTGCTAGGCGGTGGTTCTATTTCTAGGAGGCCAGGTGTAAGAAGCGAAAGTCGAGCAGTCGCGTAGAGAGGGAGTTTGACCAAAGTGGGAGAGCAACAACATAGTGGTGAATTAGAAGATATTGTAGCGCATTTAGTAGATGTCCATGAGGAGAGGACGGGCTGGTAAAGTTGGTGAATGAGAACAAGCTTAGGATGGGGTATTGATGTTGTAGAGAGTGTGCAGTACATCGTCGCTGGAAGGTGTCAGTTTGTGATTTCCAAAGGTGGGTTATCTCCTGTGAGTAGGTTAGAGGTTGTGTAGTTGGCAAGTTTCTGCAAGGAATTCTAGTGGCTATTCGGTAGGAGGCCGAATATGTGAATGATGCTAGAGAATTTGAGTATTTAGGAAGTGCTAACAAGAGAATTTAGAAGAATTTGACGGGTTGGTTGACCAAGGTCATGTCAGCAATGAAGAAAGAATTTTGGTGGGGTCCAGAGTGGTGCAAAGAATAGCTTTAGGCTAAGTGGGAGAGTCCCACCGCCTGCAATTGGGCTGCAGATTATCTTCTCATGGAGGTTGCGGATTGTCAGCGTATTGGCAAGTTATTTCAGCTAAGGGGAAAGGAGTAAAATGGTAATTATGCATGGGATTTGATAAATGTGTGCAAAAGTTGGCCCTATTGGACCAGGGTTAGGCTTTGGAAGATTCAAAATTTATGCTTAAGGCATAGGCGAGTTGTTAGGGTAGTGACTCAGTCACGCGCTTCATTGAAAAAGGTGTTCATGTGCTAGAAGAGCCTTGGAGTTGATTGTATTCGGGGCCAGCCAGAGTGGGTGACTCTCAATAGCGGTCCTAGTGAATTCGAAAGTTAAGAATGCGGTGTTTAAGGGTTTCTGGCAGCAGTATGATTAATAGTTGAGCTTGTGCAGCGTAATTTTTTAGAAAGGGAAAATGATTGGAGTGTTTTATGTTATTTTCAGCGTGCAAAATAGTATTGGAGGAGTGAGAGAAATAAACTCCGGACTGTAGAAAGATTATCAAGAGGGTATGGGACGGTTTACGGGATTGAGACAGCATGGTCTCGGGAATCAAGGCCACTCGGGATGCGTGAGGGTTGATTTTGCTATGTGTCGAGTGGGGTTGCTATTATTCTGAGGCAATTAGGGATATTAAAAGAAGATATATTGGTTAGCCATGGTTGAAATGGCGCATGTACGACAATGATAAGTTCCTTCGATGTGATTAAGTTATGCATGTGGTTTGCGGCGGTGTGTGCGAGGTTTGTCGGCCGCTGTAATAGATTTTATTTGGAAGCATTCAAGTATTATGGCTTGTCAGGCGTAGGCGGATCCCAGAACGATTATGGTGGTATGGACTATTCCTTGGGGATTTGCCTGTTTTGGGTTTTTGAGAATTCACGCGTGTGTTATTACAGTTATCTTCAATTGAGGTAAGTAAAAGGTTTCTATAGGATGAAGTGTTCCCCATATCAACGGTTCAGGAGTTATGATGGAATTCCTATGCTATTCCATATCGGCATGTTAGGTGTAGTAGTCAGTGTGGAGCTGGAAGTAAGGATCAGGGTTGCGGTTCGGTGTTTACAAGGATGTCATGATCTCGGGTGAGAAAGAAGAAGGGAAACCCTAGTTAAACAGTCAAAGATTCCCAATTTATAACGACAAACATGATACTAGCCTTGAGCGGAAGTGAAATCCTAGTAGATACAAGCTGAAATAAAATGCATACATAGATATACATCCCAAAACCCCAAAATATAAATATACACTACGCGTGTGTGCCAGGAACTAGTGTCACGAGTGTCATGGGCAACTACTGAATATACAATGACTACAATATATACAGAGTCTCCGTCTGAATGAAATGAGCGGAGAAATGTAACAAAAGAGCTCCAGGGTGCTGCTAGGAAGTCGCCGAGAAAGCAACTCACCGAGAAGTATGACCACGGTATCAATATCTAGCGCCGGCCTGATAGTCAGACGTGCCAGCCTCCGGACCTGTACAGTCAAGTACAAAAAAGAAAAGAAGGTGCAACATGAGTACATATTAAATAAATATGTACCCAGTGAGTATCCCGCCTAAACTCGAAGAAGTAGTGACGAGAGGTCTACTCGATACTCACTAGGGTCTAGTAGTAGTAACATGTGATAAAATATGATGAAATACAGTAGGCATGTCAGGGAAATAAGCAGCAAGTACATATACTAAAAGCAGAGAAATCCAAACAGCTACTGAACTTAAACAATAAAGCACTTTCAAGAGTAAGACCACCGAATGAAACAAAAATCACAAATTCTTTGAATCCGCCGTGGCGTAAGGCCCGCTCCATTATATTTCACAATTACATTTTTGAATCCGCTGTGGCGTACGGCCCGCTCCCTTATATTTCACAATTTCATTTTGAATCCGCCATGGCGTACGGCCCACTCCCTTATATTTCACAATTTCATTTCAAATCCTCCGTGGCGTACGACCCGCTCCCTTATATTTCACGATTACATTTTTGAATCTGCCGTGGCGTACGGCCCACTCCCTTATATTTCACAATTTCATTTCAAATCCACCGTGGCGTACGACCCGCTCCCTTATATT
>ML293229.1:449-22104 GCA_005239495.1 Nicotiana undulata
ACATTGGGGTTTTGAACCCCTCAGTTCCAAGGTTGAAGCCGTTACTTACCTCGAAACCGGCTCAACTCTACTCGGCCTGGCCATTTCCTCAAGAATCGGCCTCCAAATGCTCCAAAACTATCAATAATCAATTACATGGCGTCACAATGTGCTAAGGAATAGTCCCCAAATCAAAATTTAGCAAAAATATCAAAATCCCGAATTCGGTCAAAACCCGGCCCTCGGGCCCACGTCTCAAAAGTCAGAAATTTTCACAACACTAGGTCCCTTGTCCTTTCCCGAGTCTAACCATACCAAGAACACGAAAATCGGACCTCAAATGGTCCTCCAATTCCCCCATTCTTCCTCTCTTAAACCCAAGCCCTAACCACCATTTTTCTACTGTTTTTACCCATGATTTCAACCTAAAATCGTTCTTAATGCACAACATAACGAGTTTTGAGTCCAAGAAACTTACCTCCTTGAAGAAACAACGAAATCCCTCTTCAAATGCCTTCAAAACCTCCAACCCGTGTGTAAAAATGGTGAAAGAGGACAAATTTCGCGAAGGCTGCCTTTTTATAGTTCTGCCCAGGCATTTCCGCAACAGCGGTACATTTCTCGCACCTGCGACTCCGCAGGCGCGATATTTTAACCGCACCTGCGGAAATCACTTAAACGCCCAGGCTCCGCGCCTGCGATCGCTTTACCGCAACGGCGGGCCCGCAGGGGCGACACATTGACCGCGCCTGCGATCCTTCACTTAACACTCAGAGTCCGCGCCTGCGAACCCATCCCCCGCACCTGCGGCCTCGCAGGTGCGATCTTCCTTCCACCCTTGCGATGAATTTCCGTCCCTGCGCCTTCACTCTTGCGCCTGCGATGTCCGCACCTGCGGCCCAAGCATCGCAGGTGCGATCACACCAGCAGTAGCAGCTTCAGCTGCATTTCAAGTCCCAATTTCTCCGTTTAATGTCCGAAATAAAACCCGAGCCCCTCGGGACCCCAACCAAACATACCAACATATCAAACATGGTTATTCAAACTTAGTCGAGCCATTAAAACACCAAAAACAACATCAAAACCATAAATTCTCATCCAATTCAAGCCTATGATTTCCAAAAACTTCCGAAACACGCATTTGATCAAAAACCCAACCAAACCATCTCCAAATGACCTGAAATTTTGCGGGCAAGTCCAAAATGACCTAACAAAGCTACAGCAACTCTCGGAATCCCATTCCGACCCTCAGATAAAAATCTCGCCTATCAACCGAAATTCGCCAAAATACTAACTTCGCCAATTCAAGCCTAATTCTACACCGGGCACCCTAAAAATATTTTGAACACACTCCTAAGTTCCAAATCACCTAACGAAGCTATTCGAACCATAAAACCCGCATTTCGAGGTCGCTCACCAATAAGTCAACTCCGGGTTGACTTTTCCAACTCTAAAGCTCTTGTTAGAGACTATGTGTCTCAATCCACTTTATTTTCGCTCCGAACCCGAACCAACCAACCCCAACACTTCGTGAACAGTCTAACCGAGCTACTATAAGACAGAAATGAAGGAATAGATGCGTATACTGCGTAACGACGGACCGGGTCGTTACATTATGCTTCCTGCCTTGTTTGTCATTGATTTACATATGCTTGGTAAGGAAGAGTGTAAAGCACGAAAGGTGATGTCGTGCCATTGTTTGTACATTATCACGTGAGGGAGAGTGTAAAGCACGAAGGGTGATGTCGTGCCATATTATTGAGAATAAAAGCACGAAGGGTGATGTTGTGCCACGTTATGTGAGTGTAAAGCACGAAGGGTGATGATGTGCCATGTTGTGAGAGTGTAAAGCACAAAAGGGTGATGTCGTGCCATTTTATCTATACTGTTATGATTTTATATCATCGTGAGGTCATGGCACGATGGGTGTTTTCGTGCAGGCGAGGATGAAGGACATGCATTATGTTGTGATATTTGTTTTCCCTTGTATATATTTATGTCTTTACCTTGAGATGTTATTGTCGCAATCTCATATCTGATGTGACTTGTTGCTATTGTTCTGTCATTTATCTCTATATCAATTGTTGTTGTGTCGCTCATATATTATGCTTGTTTAACTTGCAAATATCATGCCTATTTTCCTGCTTTTATAATTACACTCATGTCGTATCTATTTTGTTGCACTTGGTACAAGCCTTCCACCATGCTAGTCATACATGCCTCTACTTGTTAACTTGTAAAGATCATGCGCTTCCTTCTTATTTGTTATATTTGTACTTAGGCCTCCATCATGCTAGTTAGTTGAAGTTGATATTCCTTGTTTTCAATTGTTGTCATCACTCACATGCTTTCCGCCTAGTCTTTTACCGTTGCCCACATGTATATCCTCGTTCATTATAGCTACTTGTGTATTTCCTACTTTGTAATTCATATTTTTGGTATTTGTGTCATATAGTTGGTTCTGTTATACGTAAATTAGGTGAGGATAAGATAAAAACACGAAGGATGTTGCCGTGGAATTGACTTGATATCTGAGTGCATTCCTCATGCTAGGAAAGTTAAGAATTGACAGTTGTGGTTTATTGATTTCATTCTAAGGAAAGGATTGGTCGAGGTATTTGAAGATGCCATATTGTGATCTTGTTAACACTCGGTTATTGCTTTGCGTATCTGTTTCATGTATTCATCTATATTATATCGTAGTATAGTTCTATTGCTGATTTACGGTGCAAGTTTTATCAGAAAGTATCTTGTAACAAACAAAAAAAAAGCCTCGTCACTACTTCGACGAGGTTAGACAAAATACTTACCAGTACATGGGATCGGTTGTACTGATACTACACTTCTATACATTGCGTACAGATTTTTGGAGCGGAGCTGCTGGTGATGTCGGGTGCTGACTCTGAAGATGCTCGTGCATTCCGGATATAGCTGCCACTTGTCCTTGGTATCTTAGATTCTGGTAATCTTTTTAAGTAAATTTCAAACAGACCGTATAATTATTTGTACCAGCTTTGTAAATTCTAAATCTTAGAAGCCCATGAGTCGTACTACCAGTTCTTAGGTCAATTTGTAAATGTTCAGCTAATTATTTACTGTTTTCCTACAATATCTTTTGGCTTACCTAGCGGATCGATTTAGGTACCATCACGACTAGTAGTTTTTGGGTCGTGACATTAATAGTTAATCACAAGTCCTCGTGGGTTCGACATCCGACTTTTAGTCACTTTATTACTTGACGACTGCGTATACTTGCGTGTGTGTTTGGCTGCAACAAGTTTTTGGCTCCGTTGTCGAGGACTTAGAAATTAGCTACTTGACTGAGTTAAGCTTTTATTAGTTATTTTTTCAAGTTTTAATTTTCAGTTTGCCTTGTTTGTGTTAACGCATGCTCTTCTCTTGAATGCGGAGGAGTAGAAGCGCAAACAACTTCCTTCCTCTTGATCCAGAAATTTAACGAATACTTCACAGAGTGAGGAAGAAAGTCGAAGCTAGAACTAGAATAGAAAGAGAGTTGGACATCGTAGTTCAACCACAACCAGTAGAGATGACAGGTAATGAAGAGCGCCCGGTGATAGAAGCCTCGAGGCCCAATCTTGCTAATATGAATCAGGATATTGTGAAGCCTTATATCACAGGGCATTTTGAACTTAAATAGCACATGGTACAACTGATTCAGTCCACAGGGCAATATGTGGGTCTATCTCATGAAAACCCGTAGAGGCATATTCAGAACTTCCTGGAAATTACAGACACTTACAATTATCCGAACGTTTCCAAGGACTATGTCAGGCTGACACTGTTTTCCTTTTCACGGTAGGGGGAACCTAAGGAATGGTTGCAAAAGGAGCCCGCGAACTCAATCCGCACTTGGGATGATCTAGCAAGGAAACTCTTAATCAAGTTTTTCCCCACTAAGAAGACAAAGTCGCTGAGGAGCCAAATTCCTGGGTTCCAACAACGGGATGGCGAGACACTTCGTCAAGATTGGGAAAGATACAAGAAGCTACTCAAAGACTGCACGTATCATTGTCAAACTGATGAGGTATTGGGTCACACTTTTGTTGATGGTCTAGACGAGGTATTGAAGATAAATCTTGATTCATCTTGTGGGGGTAGTTGCATGGCGAGGCCGTACAGTGAAATCCAACTCTTGCTAAATAACTTCACTTCTAATGATCATAATTGGCAAGGATATGGGGACTCAAGAAGAGCACTTAAACAGAAGGCATTCGGGGTGATTGAGCTTGATGACTTCTCAGCCATGAGAGCAGATATTGCAAAATTGGAAAATCAGAGTAATAGAATGACAATGCAACAAAAACAACAAGTGCAAAATGTACATCAGATGTCTATTTGCTGCTAATTATGTGGTGATAGTCATACGAGTAACATGTGCCCTACGAATCCTAAATCTATATACTATGTGGGGAAACAGAGCAGAGGTCCGATGAATCACCATGCACAATATGGGAACACTTACAATCCAAATTGTAAGAATCATCCTAACTTCTCATGGGGCGGAAATCAGCCGAATCAGAATCATTATAGACCCCAAGGAAATTTCAATCAACCTCAGAAGCCACCCCAACATATAGAAGATAGTACGAATGACTTGCTGAATGTCACGACTCAAAGTCCACTAGTTGTGATGGCACCTAACCCAATCCGCTAGGTAAGCCAACTAACATCTATCCATATTCAATTATATTTAACAAGACAATTTAATCAAAAGAAATTATCTAAATCTTATACATTTCCCAAGGACTGGTAGTACAAATCATGAGCTTCTAAGAATAGAGTTTAACAAGCGGAAATGAATAAATACATAGTCTTTTTGAAAAATACATAAACAGAACTTTGAAATCTAATGCTACCTCGAACAACAGAGGCAGCTACAACAGGGACGCGGGTACATCTTCAAATCCAGCAACCATCAAACATAACAACAACTGCAGCCAACATCTGCAGGCAATGTGTAGAAGTGTAGTATTAGTACAATCGACCCCATGTATTGAGTAAGTAACAAACCTAACCTTAGGTTGAAAGCAATGACAAGCTATCACAAGGTCGGTTCCAATACCGATATTCTACAACAATTCATAACAGCATAATACAAGTAATAAAAAGGGTATCTAAGAAGTAAAATGCTCAACTCGTTCATAGTTCCAGAAAAAAATAGGCATGCTTTTCAAATATCTTAGTGAGAACTCAAATCTTTTGCCAAAGATGACAAAATACAGGTAAAGTTTAAAAACTGTGATTTTTTCCAAAATCCTTTCAACAATAAATAAGATGTTTCATTTTCTTTCCAAATAACAAGTATAAAATACCTCTCTATGCCCACATATCAACATGTATAATAAGTCATGGATGACGTGACACCATATAGCATGAGGAAAAATGCATCTTTATGCCTGTATGTCATGTATGCATGCAAATGCCATGTATCTCAGAGATGATTCATGTACTCACACTCTCAAGGTACTCAATCTCACTTCTCAATGCTCAATGCTCAATGCTCAGCACACTCAGACACTCAGCGTTGTACAATAACCGTTACGGCGTGCAGCCCGATCCACACACGTTTATAGTCATTTGCGCTCACTGGGGGTGTTCAGACTCCGGAGGGGCTCCTACAGCCCAAGCGCTATAATCTTCACGGACAACTCCCGTGCTGCACAGATAACTCACGTGCCATAATATCAATATTTGGATCCGCACGGACAACTCACGTGCCATTATATAAATATCTGGATCCGCACGGAAAAATCACGTGCTACACAGACAAATCACGTGCCATAATATAAATATCTGGATCCCCATGGACAACTCACGTGTTGTACGAACAACTCACGTGTTATGGTATCAATATCCTCACAACCACGCCCCGACCTCACTCAGTCATCAATCTCTCCAGTCTCACTTACGGGCTCACAATGTCATGAAACTAGTCCGACAACGATGATATGATGTATCATTAAATAACAACTGAGATTGAGATATAATATGAATGCATGAACATGACTGAGTACAAAATATCAATGAAGTTTGTGAAATAACAGCAAGAAACGACCATTATGGGTCTCAACAGTATCGGCATAAAGTCTAAACATGATATCTAGCATGATTGACAACTCAATTACTTTATCACATGGTAAAAACACAGATATCGACAAAATAGGGCCACTATACAGTGTCATGGGAACCATAAAGTCCCAATTCACAGGGTGCACGCCCACACGCCCGTCACCTAGCATGTGTGTCACCTCAATATCAATAACATAACACGTAATTCGGGGTTTCATACCCCCAATACTAAGTTTAGAAGAGTTACTTACCTCGAACGGGCCAATACCAATGCTAAGCAAGCCAAACGATGCTCCAAAGATGCCATCTCCCGCGTTCCGACCTCCGAACGGCTAGAAAATAACCAAAAACAACTCAAATACATCAACCATTGCTAAAGGAACCAATCCCAAACGAAAAAGATCAAATCTTGAATCACATACCGAAATTAGCCCAAAAGCCCAACCCGGGCCCGCACCTCGGAACTCGACAAAACTAACAAAATCCGACAATGCCATTAGATTACGAGTTCAACCATACTAATTTCACTCAAATCCGACTCTAAATTGATGTTCAAAATCAAAAATTCATATTATTAAACTTTGGGCCAAAACCCCCAATTTTTGCTTAAGATTCAACAACTAATTGCCAAAAAATGAAGATAAATTCATGAAAAGTAATCAAAACTGAGTAGAGAACACTTACCCCAATCCTTGTGATGAAATTTTCCCAAAAATACGCATCAATACGAGTCCTACATCTCAAAATATGAAGTCACATAACATGACAAGAACCTACTTGAGGCTTCAAAACACATCAAAACGACGAATCACACCTCAAATCGAAATCTATGAACTTTGAACTTTCAAATTTCCAAAACTCGCGCCGAAACGTATCAAATCATCCCGGAATAAACCTAAATTTTTCACACATGTACCAAGTGACCTAACAAAGCATTTCAATTCCCGGAACCATAATCCGAATCTGATATCTTCAAAGTCAACTTCTGGTTAAACTTATGATCCTTCGAAGCCTTCCAATTTTCTCCAATTTGTAACGAAACCTTCTTGAAATATCCAAATGTAAATTTGGGCTTACACCCGAGTCCAAAATTACCATCTGGACCTAGCAAAACCATCAAAACTCCGTTCGAGGGTCAAATTCTTGAAAAGTCAAACTTGATCAATTCTTTTAAATTAAATCTTCAACAATGAATGCATTCTTCCAAACCGATTCCGAATAACCTGAAACCCAAAACCGATGATCCGCATAAGTCAAAATATATCATACGGATCTACTCATGCCCGCAATCTACTAGGCAAAGTGAAAATTCTCAAAACGATCGGTTGGGTCGTTACACTGAAGAAGTTGTTTCTTGACAATCAACAGCTCATGACCGATTTCAGAAATCTGGAGTGGAAAATGGGCAGTTAGCAGCAAATCAACATTCTATACCTGCAGGCGCTCTTCCTAGTGATACATAGAAGAACCCTCAAGTTAATGCAGTTACACTCAGAAACAGGAGGGAACTAGAGGAAGTTCCAAATAAGAGAAAGGACAAGTCTATACCTAAGGGGGAGTTGATTCCTAAGGCAACACACGAATCAAAGAAAAATGATGCAAGCTTAGAGCCGGTGGAGGCTGCAAGGACACCACCACCTTTCCCCCAGAGATTGCAGAAGAAGAATGTTGATCGCATGTTCAACAAATTTCTCTCTATGTTGAGTTAGGTTCAATTGAATATTCCATTGGTAGATGTACTTTATGAAATTCCAAAGTATGCTAAGTACATAAAAGATAGAGTGGCTCAAAAGAGGAGATTAACTGAGTTCGAGGCAGTTGCACTTACTGAGGAGTGCACTTCAAGGGTCCAAAACAAGCTTCCTCAAAAGCTTAAGGATCCTGGCAGCTTCACCATCCCTATGCAAATTGGTAATATTGATGTGCGTCATGCTCTTTGTGATTTGGGGGCGAGCATAAATCTGATGCCCTTCTCCTTGTTCAAGCAATTGGGTCTGGGAGATCCAAGACCAACAACTATGATGTTGCAATTAGATGATAGGTCCATAGCCTACCCTGAAGGAGTGATTGAAGATGTGTTGCTGCAAAATAGGAAATTTATCTTTCCAGCTGACTTCATTATCCTAGATTTTGAGGCTGATGAACAAGTTCAAATCATATTGTGAGACCTCTCTTGGCTACTGGTGATGCAATTATTAAAGTGAGAAAGGGAAAAATGATTCTGAGGGTGGATAATGAGGAAGCAGTCTTTAATGTCTACACGGCGATCCAACTTCCCCGCCATTATGAGAAGCTCTCTATGGTATATGTTGCGGAGGTGGATGAGAAACTTCTTGACACGAGTGTATACCTAGACGATTCTCTAAAGAATGCACTCATGTTGTCCGATCGCTTAGATATTGATGATGAGGTTGAGGAGATGATGCATATCCTAGATGCATCTTGTGCTTACATGCAAGGATTACACCCCTTTGAGCCCCTAAATAGGCCAAGTGAGCCTCCTCCAAAGCCGTCGATTGAAGAAACTCCAAAATTTGATCTTAAACCCTTACCCCCTCACCTTCAATATGCTTATTTAGGTGGTTCTTACACTTTGCCTGTTATTGTTTCTTCTGACTTGTCTAAATTGCAGGAAGAAAAGTTGTTGGGAGTGCTATGTGAGCACAAGCAAATAATTGAGTGGACGATGTCTGACATTAGAGGCATTAGTCCAGCTTTCTGCATGCATAAAATCCTCATGGAGGACACACACAAGCCAAGTGTAGAGCAACAACGCCGCCTAAATCCAATCATGAAAGAGGTGGTAAGAAAAGAAGTGATTAAGTGGCTTGATGCAGGTATTGTATTCCCAATCTCTAATATGAGATGGGTAAGCCTCGTTCAATGTGTGCCTAAGAAAGAGGGGATGACTGTAGTGGTTAATGAAAATAATGACTTAATTCCTACAAGAACTATCACTGGGTGGAGAATTTGCATAGATTATAGAAAATTGAACAATGTTACCCGGAAGGACCACTTTCCCCTCCCCTTTATTGACCAAATGCTTGCTAAATTAGCTAGCCGGGAATACTACTGTTTCCTAGATGATTATTCGGGGTATAATCAGATTGCTATAGCCCTAGAGGAACAAGAGAAAACCACATTTACGTGTCCATATGGCACGCATGCGTTCAAGAGAATGCCCTTTGGTCTCTGTAATGCACCTGCGACTTTCCAAAGGTGTATGATGGCTATTTTTACTGACATGGTAGAAAGGTTCGTAGAAATGTTCATGGATGATTTTTTTGTGTTTGGGTGTTCTTTTGATAATTGTTTAATGAACCTTGATAAAGTGCTTGCTAGGTATGAAGAGACAAACCTGGTACTAAACTGGGAAAATTGACATTTTATGGTACGTGAAGGTATAATCTTGGGGCACAAAGTGTCCAAAAATGGTTTGCAGGTGGACAAAGCAAAGGTGGGAGTGATTGAAAAATTGCCCCCACTGACATCCGTCAAAGGCATTTGTAGTTTCTTGGGCCATGCAGGTTTTTATCGTCGTTTCATTAAAGATTTTTTGAAAATTTCTTCTTCTTTGTGCAGGCTTCTTGAGAAAGATGTCCTCTTTAAGTTTGATGATGCCTATCTGAAATTATTTGAGGAGCTGAAGGGAAGGTTGGTGACTGAACCAATTATCATTGCCCCAGATTGGGCATAACCATTTGAGTTGATGTGCGATGCAAGTGATAGCAATCGGAGTTGTTTGGGGCAAAGGAGGGATAAAATCTTTCACTCCATTTATTATGCGAGCAGTACTCTGAATCCAGCCCAGATGAATTACATAGTTACTTAAAAAGAGTTGCTTGAAGTGGTGTGAGAATTTGACAAGTTCAAATCCTATCTAGTGGGAACCAAAGTCATTGTGGTAGATCATTCAGCTATCAGATACACTTTTTAAAAGAAAGACGCCAAGCCGAGGTTTATTCATTTGGTCCTCCTCTTGCAATAATTTGACTTAGAGATCCGAGATCGAAAAGGGACAGAGAATCAAGTGGTTGATCACTTGTCTAGATTAGAAAATCGGAGCCATGTAGTTGAAGGAGGTTCAATCAAAGAAACATTTTCTGATGAGCATTTATTAGCAATTAACTCAAGCGAAGCCCCATGGTATGCAGATTATGTGAATTTTATTGCAAGCGGGGTGACGCCACCAAAATTGACACCCGATAATAGAAGAAGGTTCCTACATAATATGCGGATCTACATGTGGGATGAGCTATTTCTATATAGGCAGTGCGCAGATCAATTGGTACGAAAGTGTGTCCCAGAGGTAGAGATGAATGCAATATTGCATGACTTTCATGCTTCGCCATATGGAGGTTAACACGGTGGGGATAGAACCGCCCAAAAAGTGCTATAAACAGGTTTCTATTGGCCAAAATTGTTTAAGGATGCACATTCCTTTGTTAAAAAGCGTGACAGGTGCCAAAGAATCGGAACAATCACGAAGAAGCACGAGATGCCTTTGCAAAACATTTTGGCAGTAGAGCTTTTTGATGTTTGGGGGATTGATTTCATGGGACCGTTCCCATACTCTAATGGTCACAGGTACATCTTGGTGGCGGTCGAATATGTTTTTAAGTGGGTGGATGCCATTGATCTTCCTACTAATGACGCAAAGGTAGTGGTAATTAAACTTTGTAAAGAAGCACATCTTCACACGTTTTAGGACTCCAAGAGTGTTGATAAGCGACGGAGGAATTCACTTCTGCAACAAATTGTTAAATAATGTTCTAGCGAAGTATAGAGTTAAGCACAAGGTTTTCACTGCCTATCATCCCCAAACGAGTGGTCAAGTGGAAGTGTCAAACAGAGAGGTAAAGCAAATTCTGGAGAAAACAGTAAGTGGGAATAGAAAGGACTAGGTCGGGAAGCTGGACGACGCATTATGGGCATATCAAACTGCATACAAGACCCCCATAGGTACTTCTCTGTACATGTTGGTTTATGGGAAGGCATGGCACTTTCCCATTGAACTTGAACACAAAGCGTATTGGGTGATTAACAAGCTAAATATGGATATGGACTTAGCCGGTGAGAAAAGGTTACTACAACTCAACGTGCTTGATGAGTTTAGATTGCACGCGTATGAAATGCCAAATTGTATAAAGAAAAGACCAAGAGGTGGCATGACAAGCACATCCAACATCGCGAGTTTGAACCAGGTCAAAAAGTTCTCTTGTTTAATTCGAGGTTGAAGCTTTTCCCCGTAAAGCTTAAGTTTCGATGGGCAGGTCCTTTCATTGTAGTAAGTGTGAGGCCTCATGGAGCGGTGGAATTGCGTGATATGAGCTCAAGTGATACCTTCTTGGTAAATGGACAGAGAGTAAAACATTATAGGGGTGGTGATATTTCATGTCACAAGACCTCGGTGGACTTAGACGATGCTTGAAAACGTATTGAGTCGTGTCACGACGTTAAATCAATTTGTTCTTTTTTTATGCTTCTAACTTCTTCTTTTTTTTGTTTAGAATAGTTTAGATAACGGTAGTTTAGGATTATTAGAGTTTAATAGTTGTGAGACTTGGTTGGTCAGGTACAAGCATGAATTGGACATAAAATAAGTACATAATAGAGTCGAGGTGCAGCCCGTGAGCTAAATATCGAAAACGAGATGAACTATGTGACAAATGGCCTACCGCGCCGCGTGGGGCGTCGCACCATGCACCACATCAGGCCAAATGGATCTCAAGATAAAATAAAAATGAATCTGATAAAATACACTACCGCACCGCATGGGGAACGTGCCCTACGACGCGACAGTGCAAATTAATTTTAAAAAAAAAAAGTTAGTTTTTTTTAGTCAAAACACCCGTCCCCCCCGCCCCTTCTGCCATTCTGTTTCAGAATCTCCCCTCTCTCACCCACCAATTCTGATACGCTCAATTTACACCTTAAAATAGGGTAAGCAATCATTGTCAAATATAGTAACCCAACTAGGTTGGGGTCGAATCCCACAGAGAACAATATGAGGGCGATTAGGAATGCTAGAGAGTTATCACTTATCACGCAATGCCAAACAAATAAGAATTTTTGGTTTTGTAAAGTGTTTATAACTAAATGCGACAACATAAACTAACCTAGAAAGCGAGTAAAATGATCAATGGCAACAAGAATGAATGCATCGGGTATTACACTCAAGTAACGATCCAATGTATTTCACGATTTTACAAATATGAGTGAGTTATGTTAATTAGCCACGGATAATATTTCTTAATTAGCTTTTCCCAAAGACTAACAAGACTTCCTAAATGAATTATTCCTAACCCAATTAGGAGATTATGCACTTCCGGGTTTGGTTACAAGTAGTTCAATCATATCCCTAGGTAGAATCTATAAAATGAGGGTTAAATCCTTAAGTTCTTGTTAATTAATCTTTNTAAAGAAATAAACATAAATGGGTAAGAAATCCTTAACCAAAATGATGAAATCTTCAAGACTCAAGTGTGTGTGCAAAGCCCTAGCTTCAATACTTATTCTTCTCTCTCAAAATTATCTATACAAAACCAAAAAATATGTCTAAAGATATTCCAAGATGACTGCTAGGTCGAGTATATGAGAGTGGGGATGGGAAAATGTGATTTTACAATTTTATCCAGATATGAAGCCCGATTATCGCACCTGTGGAAGAATTCCTGCAGGCGTGACTCCGCAGGAGCGGAAGTCTGCTCGCAGGTACGAGTTGTTGAGGCCTTTGTCAAATTTCGCAGGGGCGGACAATTGGTCGCACCTGCGGGATCGCAGGTGCGAAATATACTCCGCAGGTGCGAGTTCAATGCAGCTCAGCCTTTGTTTGCAGGTGCGATGATTTCTTCGCAGGTGCGAGGTCGCACCTGCGACCTAATATCCGCAGGTGCAGATTCACTGGAGGTTTTATGCCATTTTCACCATGTTTTTTCTTAATTTCACTCCAATTTGACATCAACCACTTCATGGCATCATTTCCTGAAATTCAAACAAATGCAAACTATAAACGACCTCAAGTTACCTTTGAAAGAAGCAAAATCTAATGAAAAGAGGCCAAAATGAGTGGTAAAATCACCACTCATCAACACCCCTGACTTAGAGCTTTTGCTTGTCCTCAAGCAATTCAAAACTAATAACTCAATGAGATTCTACTCTTTTATACACAAGTTGCATTGCTCATATTCACAATTCACATTTTCCAATTAAGCATTAAACTTATGGATTTGGTTGGTACTAATAATTAGGCTCAAGTATGCATCTTAATTGAATAACTCCCTCATTTACAAACAATTTCAAGAAGTGCATGGGAGTTTCAAAAACAATAAAGTGATAGGAAAAAGCCTCAAGAAGTGACTCAACAACACTAGTCTACTACACATGCTCAACTCATTTTAAATTTTTTTTTGTATCAATTTCACCATTCAATCCTAATTCATGTGCCCTCACAAGAAAGAAAGAAAGTCCCAACTCACAATATTTACAATGCCAACAACTAGGGACATATTTACAAAGCCACTCACACTCACAAAGACTTTCAAGTGCTACAACCAATCAGACCATAGGCTTGCCCTTATTTTAATTCATAGCATATTCAAGAATATTCGGTTGGAGATCCCATAAGGACTTTATAAGCTTGTAATGTAGGTTTTGGGAAAGGTAGGATACACATTTGGAAAAATGGCTACACCCTCCTTGAACACTACTCACATTTTTCTTTCTTGATGCACTTTGTTTCTATTCAAACCACATGGCCTCATTTGTATCTAGTTACCAACATAGATTCACTTTACATACCTCAATCAGTCTCTTCAAAGCTCCCATTTTTTTGTTTTGTTTTTTATTCTTCTTTTGGGGCTTGATTTCAAGAGAATACCTTACTAATTTCCACTTTGACACTACACCCCCACCTTAGGCTTTTTGCCTCATTCTCAATATTCAAGGAGGGACAGGTTCAAAAGAGGAATTATTTTTCAAAAGGGAAAGGGTAGTATTGAGGTGACCAAAGAAAACGTTCGAGGCTCAAATGGGGAAAGTAGTGATAATATATATACAATGGTGGCTCAAAAGGCTAACGGGGTTTTAGAATAACACAAAGAATGCCTAAGGTAATTTCTCCAACCAAACATAATTATAATTAGCATTGAAAGACCAACCGAGCAAGTTCTAGATGATAGAAGCAAGCACAAGAATTATTTATACAAACACTAACACACATGGCACATGAATTAATCAAGAAAGATCAATTTCACTCATCATTTTTTTTGTAGGAGTTTAGAGCGATATTTTCGAACTAGTGTGTAAAGAGTCACTAAAGGAGCCAAGAATTTATCACAACACTTATCCTTCACCATGCAACTTACTTGTTTTTATTAAGAATCAACTTTCGGAGGAGTATTCTTAGTTCGCATTTCACATACAAGAGACTAATTTCTTTAGTACCAAATAATCCAAAAGTCTCTTCCTAGCAACACAAGACTAATTCCCTTAAGAAATTTGTCACACCATCTATCATAGGGACAAGTCACCCGGTTCACTTCAAAAAGGTTTTCTTGGGAAAGAACCGTAGCATGAAGAAAACCCAAGAAAGTGTTATTACGGAAATTAAACTAACTACTAAAAATACAACTAAAAAGTTAAAAATAAAACCAACTATTAAAGAAACTAAACCAATCACACCAAGCCCGGCAAGGGCACATAATATCTATAAATAACAAAGAAGCCCGGCAAGGGCACAAAACAATGTCATAAAGAAATGTCATAAACTAAGTCATAAATAGATAGAATGTACAAAATCCATGATATGTGCACATGCCACCCCCAACTAAAAACATTGCAGTGTCCCAACTGCACAACAATAAAAAAATGGCAAAGTATGAGGGTCTCCCTGAGGTCTGCATCAGACTAGCAGACTGCAGGAGAAGTGACTGGTCAGTGCTGCTGCCATTTCTGAATCAAAGTACCTATAAAAATTCAAGGTGAAGTTAGTTAAGCAGTGGAATATCATTAAGCATCTTAAAACACTGCAAATAGGCCAAAGAATCAAGTCTAACGGTCCCGGGAAGGCCCTGTTGCAAGTACACTGGTTTTGGGCAAAACTGGGCAATTTCCGCACCTGCGGAACTTTTATCGCAGGTGCGATTTCGCACCAGCGGACACTATGATCGCACATGCGGATTCTTTGCGCCTGCGGTTCTAGAATCGCAGGTGCGAGTTCGCACCTGCGGAAGTTTTGACTACACATGCGGTCCTTCGTCCAAAAAACCATTGCCCAGAATTTTTTTTTTTTTTTTTTTTTTTTTTTTTTTTTGTGAATTTTTTTACTCGGGTCTTGCTTTTTGCCACTAATATGTACTCAAGACTTCCAGATTAGTGTACCAAATTGTATTCTAATTTCATTACACTACAATCAAGGTATGAGGTACTCGCTTTTCACTCATACCATAACCCGAACACTTAGCGAGCGTACGACATTAACGCCCCCCCTCACACGAATTTGACCCTCAAAACAACCTCACCAATGGTATCTTCACTGAAGCAAACACTCACTAACTACTCTCAACCAACTCTCGCCTTAATCATATCCTAAAGCAGTAAAGAAACTAAAGTAAAAAGACAAAATTGGAGATGGGAGTTACGGTTCATGGACAGACTAAATAACTTAAAAAATAGAAAAATTAAAGCGGGCAAAGGGAGTGAGTAGTCAAAGACATACCTGGGATTGCAAATTACAGTGAATGGGAAATGAAGGTGTAAGGAATTGAGTGAAGAATTTTCTGTTCCTTGAAATTTTAGGGCAAAGTAAAAAAAACTGACCTGAGGGAATATAATTTGGGAATTAACCTGCGACTTTCGCACCTGCGGTGAATAGTCCGCACCTGCGGTTCCACAGGTGCGACCAAAAGAACGCACATGCGATCAGTGTCTCCCCTGCGATGCCTGTGCAGATCCTGCGGCATTGCACCTGCGGAAAACTGATCGCAGGTGCGAAAATATCTAGATTTGGCTGGGAGGAATCTGTGGGCATTTGCGATCGCATTTTTTATCGCAAAATGCCACTCCGCTATAGCATGTTGGACATGGGGCATAGCAGACTTGGGCAGAATGTTTTTCCCGCATTTTCTTTGTTTTCTTGCACTGGTTTTGACTCCCCGGTACCCCCGACCTGCTCAAGTCAACTCTGAAAAATGCGAAACTTGGCAGATTGGTTAGAAAAAATATAATAAGCTATTCTAAAAAGAAAAATCATTTAACGTCGTGGCACGACGCAAATCAACTTTTACCACTTTTCTCGCCACTTTGACGATGTGAACTGGGCACCTAGCTTGGAATCAAGCTTGTGACCACGGGCGGTGGGGGGTGGTAGATAGATGACCGAGCCAAGCCTTAATTTCTTCGTTTTGCACTTCTTGGCCCGTATGTGAGGAATGTCATTTTGCCTCCTTTGTTCTTCAAATTGCAAGATGTATGGCACAAATTTTTCCTCCACGCAACACTCCATTGACTCGTGTAGTTCAACTTCCGTTTTACCACACGATTCCAATGTTGAAAAATGTTTGGAATGTGCCTTCAACCTCCCAACTTGCAAATTTTTCCGGATTTTGACATCCTCATTATCCCCCGGAATTGAGTCAAATTCAACCAAATTTTCAATCACTTCGGTTGACTCAAATTCCATATTTTTGTTGGCATAAAAAACACCCATGGAGTCGGTTGGCTGATGTTCAAGGCTTGATTCCTCAAAGTAGCACTCACTCTCCCCCTCGAAATTGAACTCTTCTTGATTTCCATCCACACTTTCCACTTGAGAAGTATGATGAATCTCAATCAAAGCTTGCATTTGATCCTCCAAAGTGCGGATGTGTTCATCATTTTGAGCAACATTAAGTTCCAATTCATCAACTGCCAAGTTGTGCTTTTCCTCATTTTCAAGAATGAACTCCAACATGTGCATCATCCTATCATCTTGAGCATTTGAGAGTTCTTCTTGGCTTTGTTCAATTGCCGAGGAGGAATTTTCATCTTCTTGGCTATCACTCACCTCCAAGGCTTTTTGATCCCTTGAAGCTTCAATCATTGCATCCATTTGTGAGTGTAGCCTTTCAAGTGCCAAATCATTTTGGAGACTAGTCTCCAAAAGTTCTTCCAAAGCATTTTGCTCACGGTTTCCTTCTTCAAGTAAGCACTCCAACATGAGCTTGAACTCTCCATTTCTACCATGCTCAATTTCCTCATCTTCATGGACCCTAAAATTTCCATCACAAAAAGTAGATACATCAAAGTGGGGGCTCGAGGAGGGGACGGATAAATACAAACAATCATCCCAATGACCATTTTGGCAACCACACCTATCACAAATACTCCACTCATGGGTTTGAAATTGTGCGCACAAGTCATCCCCGGGAGAATTTAAATAATTTTGCCACGAGTGTGGTCCTCCAAAATAAGGACAAGGGTCATCAAAATATGAACAACTACCATCCGACCAATATTCATTATATGATGCCATATTTTTTATGAAAAATTAAGAAAATAAACAAGAAAAAATAATTACACAAATATTCACAAGTTTGGATCAAAGTACTAAAGCTTACTTATCAAACAACCTAAGTTACGTCAATTGTTCCCCGGCAACGGCACCAAAATTTGATACGCTCAATTTATACCTTAAAATAGGGTAAGCGATCGTTGACAAATATAGTAACCCAACTAGGTTGGGGTCGAATCCCGCAGAGAACAATATGAGGGCGATTAGGAATGCTAGAGAGATCACTTATCGCGCAATGTCAAACAAATAAGAATTTTGGGTTTTATAAAGTGTTTATAACTAAATGCGACAATATAAACTAACCTAGAAAGCGATTAAAATGATCAATGGCAAAAAGAATGAATACATCGGGTATTACACTCAAGTAACGATCCAATGTATTTCACAATTTTACAAATATGAGTGAGTTATGTTAATTAGCCACGGATAATATTTCTTAATTAGCTTTTCCCAAAGACTAACAAGACTTCCTAAATGAATTATTCCTAACCCAATTAGGAGATTAAGCACTTCCGGGTTTGGCTACAAGTAGTTCAATCCTATCCCTAGGTAGAATCTATAAAATGAGGGTTAAATCCTCAAGTTCTTGTTAATTAATCTTTCCCAACCCCAAATAATCTTTTCCAAAATTAATTCGGAGTTAATGGGCGATTCCTAGGGTTAGCTAATCCCTTTGGAAACATTAAAGAACAAGAATAATTAAAATAACAAACACCCACTTCACAAATATATGAAAATCATTCAATACATAAGCACAACAAGGTATTTAATCCACACTTTAAACATGAATATTCCCATAAACCATATTCAAGTGTTGGAAAAATACTACACACTTAGATATTCAATACAAAATAAGGAAATGAAGAAATAAACATAAATGGGTAAGAAATCCTTAACCAAAATGATGAAATCTTCAAGACCCAAGTGTGTGTGCAAAGCCCTAGCTTCAATACTTATTCTTCTCTCTCAAATTATCTATACAAAACTAAAAATATGTCCAAAGATATTCCAAGATGACTGCTAGGTCGAGTATATGAGAGTGGGGATGGGAAAATGTGATTTTACAATTTTATCTAGATCTGAAGCCCGATTATCGCACCTGCGGAAGAATTCCCGCAGGTGCGAGTTGTTGAGGCCTTTGTCAAATTTTGCAGGGGCGGACAATTAGTCGCACCTGCGGGATCACAGGTGTGAAATATACTCCGCAGGTGCGAGTTCAATGCATCTCAGCCTTTGTTCGCAGGTGCGATGATTTCTTCGCAGGTGCGAGGTCGCACCTGCGACCTAATATCCGCAGGTGCGGATTCACTGGAGGTTTTCTGCCATTTTCACCATGTTTTTGCTTAATTTCACTCCAATTTTACATCAACCACTTCATGGCATCATTTTCCTGAAATTCAAACAAATGCAAACTGTAAACGACCTCAAGTTACCTTTGAAGGAAGCAAAATCTAATGAAAAGAGGCCAAAATGAGTGGTAAAATCACCACTCATCAAATTCCCCCATTCTCATTCTTCTCAAATTCCTTCCACACACCCCTCCAATCCCCTCTATTCATCTTCAAGGTAAATATTCCTCTCATCTCATCTCTATTATTTTAGTAGTTGATTGTAGTAATTAAGTAGTTTTAATTCATATTGAACCAAACCCTAGGTAAATTTAGTTGTGCAATTTGTTAATTTCTTTTGCCTATTATGGTCGAAAATGATGCTTAAATTGTGGAATGTTCACTGTTATAGCAATTATGGAAGATTTTTGGTGTGTTTTGATTGTGTGGAATTAATTTATGTTAAAACTTGGTAGGGATGCCTTTATAGCCGAAAATGAGTGAAGTTGATGAAAATATTTGTAAACTTGGTGTTATTGTGAAGATGTAGTGATCTTGTGGTTGTGGTGGATGTGAATTTTCTTTGGTTGTATGGTGAGTCTACCCCAATTTGAATTGACAATAAAAAGGTGCAAGATATGCCTACAATGTGTTTGTTGAAATGTCTTAGTGACATAAAATTGTGTAGTGTTGCAAATTGAGAAACGAAGTGCTTTGTGGGATACAATGCTTAATGATAAGTGTGGGGTGGGATGCCATGTTTTATGCTGTGAAACTTTAACTTGTTATTCCCAAGTTCTAATTGATTGATCACCCCATGCTCATGTGTTCCTAGGTGCCAAATTAGGTGTCTGATTCATGCTATTGTGCGTGTGTAGTGTTGTATTTTATCTTAATTTGTTAGTAGTGAACTAAACTAAATTCTTGTTTTCTTTGTTTTTATTTTTTTTATTTTTCATGATTACTAGTTTAGCTTCTTAATTTTGTCTCTTACATTAGTGTTATCCGTGATTCTGTGTTGGAATGTTGTGTTGGTGGTTGAGCGGGCTGTTGATTGCTTGTGGCGTACTTCCAATGGGGTAGTCTGAGTCCCCAATATAAATTTTACTTACGAACATGCCAATAACATAAGTGTGTGGTGGTTACCCCGTTTGATCTTGCTTTGTTTTACATGTTGTGACTAACATTGTTCGTCTTGTGCAGGTACAATGTCTCGTCTCCCAAGAAAATGTTCTAATACAGGTTCTTCTGAGGTTGCCTCTAGTAGTCGTCGAGGAGGTAGGCTGGAACCTTCCCCCACCCCAGTGGAGGAGGAAGAGGAAGAGGAGCGCATTGTCCTGATGCGGATGTGGTTCCAGAGTGAAAATATGGTATTCGGGTTGTCCCAGTCCATGCCCGACACTGGTTCCAGACGTTTGTCCCTGCGGTGAACCCAGAGCCTGAGGTTGCTATTGACGATGAGAAGTTGGCCCACAAATATAATGAGATATATAAAAACATTCGGGCTTTGGGTTTTGACAGTCTATTCCGTCCAGGTGATGCGGTGAATGTGAACCTAGTCAAGGAATTTTATGCCAATTGGCAACCTGAGGCCAGCCTTGATGTTGTGTACGAAGTGCGGGTACGAGGTAAAGTGATTCCATTCTCTTCCAAAGTGATCAATTGGATTATGGTATTAACAGAGCATTCCCACAAGATCTTTTAGAGGTTTCTCCGTCAGCCAGACTATCCGGCTATCCGCCGACAGCTTTGTGGCACTGACTCTTCTGCCGCATGGACGCGGGATGTAAATTTATTCCACAAGGACATGAAGAAAGGAACATTCCAGCGTCCGGGCAGGGTTGTTTTGTGGTTAATTAATGTCAAAATCATGCCCACTCAAAGTGACACTGATGTCCCACTGCTGAAAGTGTGTTTGATATATGCCTTGTTAACACGGATAGAGTTGGATCTTGGAAAAGTCATGTTGCTGCACATGGCTAAAGTGCGACCACTTGGGGCCCGCCGCCCACACTACATGAGTATGATCACACCTTGTAGAGGAGGAGTTTCACTATGACCGAACAATCCCAATGACATATCCTATCAGGGCCTATGATGTCACATCAGTGATAGATCCTCCTGTTGCTGCTGTTAATTTCGACCAGAGGCTTGTTCGTGTTGAGGAGACACTGCAGCTCTTGTTTGCTGACTTGTGCCTTCGCTCTGAAAGGAGGGAAACCGACTTGGAGGTGTTGCAGCAAGATCACCCCCTTTCTGCTGTCAGTCAGCAGTGGTTGGGATTGGAGAGAAGAGGACAATTTCTGTGATGACCCAAAAGGTCATCTTACATAATTTAAGTTGTATCTGTGTTCCGAGGCTCCGAGAGCCTCCGTTAGTCTCACCTCATTATGCGTGCGCAGCCCGGGCGTGTAGCCGGGAAGCTATTATGTGAAAAGTTGATGAAAATGAGTTTTGATAATTAATTAATGAATATAGTTGACTTTGGTCAACATTTCTGGTAAGCGGACCCGGACCCGTTATTCGGCGGTCGCGGAGGGTCCGTAGGAAAATATGGGACTCGAGCATATGCTCGGAATTGAATTCCGAGGTCCCAAGCCCGAAAAAGAATTTTTAAAGAAAATTGTTTTCTGAAAAATATAAAGGATTTTGAAAATGAATAATTATGTGAAAACCGTGTTGCCGGGCCCGTATTATGGTTCCGGAG
>MDKH01033641.1:0-63895 GCA_005239495.1 Nicotiana undulata
TTACTGGCTGTCAGAGGCTAATTATTACATAAGTTGAGAGTGAAAACACATAATAATGGGTATACAAACCTTCTGTTCTTCCAAAATACATAAAAGAAGAATTTTACAGTTAAAGAATTCCCAGAAAATACTGGATTCTTGATGCTTCATTTTGGATTAGCTAGGATGAACTACCTTGCCTGTAATTTGTATGTTGTTATTCATGTTGTAGTGACTTTAATTAATAAGGACATATGTATTATATTTAATATTAAAGGAGTCTCAATTGTAGACCATAAGTTACTTTCTATTCAGTTTCTTTTAAGTTTAGTTATATATTATACTCTGGAAGATATTCATATACATATACTGTAAACCGTCCTGAAATGATAAGCCTGAATATTTCATTTTTCATCCTACTGATTGATATCAAACATTTACTAAATCACAAGACTTCATACACATTATCCATATTGATCTTCTAAGCCAATATGGGGATATCATGGTTATGTTTCCAAGTTTCATATTGAGTAAAATTATACGCTTATAGACCAATTCAATATCATTGAATCTGCGAGCAGACGACTTCCTAGTGAAACATTTTTCCATTTCCGATCTTTATCTGGTGTTCTTTTTGCCTTTTCTCCTACTGTTCCATCAAAGATCTGTAATAGGTCATTGTCCAAGCAAACCAACATTGGCCTTGGGAGTATGGCAAACTGTTCTAGTATAAATCGTAATAGATGCAATCCTTAGAGTATAATTCATATGTTCTTTCAATGCCCAGCGGCTTTGAGATTTTGGGACTCCTAAGTCTTCTTGGAGTGAAAGAGAGGATGCCTAAGTCCAGGAAGATTGTTATGATGTTGGAAAAGCGGAAAATCCTGAAAATGTTACAAATAAGTCCGGAACACTCTTTATTGTGTATTATTACTTGGGTGATCGGGAAAGAAGAAACATAAAAGATTTGGGGGTGGGGAAAACCCTGTTAATTGTTTTAGATACTTGTGTTTACAGCTTTTAGCATTATTTTACAGTATATAGATTTTGTCGGATAGTCGCAGTTTGATGGAGACTAAAACATTGGTATGTACTACATGTCAATCATTTGCTTCCTTCGGTCATCCGATTTAATGAAATATCTACAAAACTAGAGGAGGATCGCGCACATAAAGCAAATGAATATCCAGTGAATTGTGTTTCTAGATAAATATGGAAAGACCTTAACCTTTTTTATTGGGCATGAGAAGTTTCACAATGTCCATATATATTATATGCATAGTTATTGATGTACATTTGATTTTTGTTATTGCTGTTTTATGGATCATATCTTATGCAAAGCAGATCATGTGACCTTGAATTTGTTTTGTAGGTGGAGTAGATCAAGAAATGGAAAAGGATGATGGAAGTGAAGAACTAGACCTTACTTGAGATGAATTTTGAATTGCTATAGATCAATGTTTTATAGGAGTCTTTTGTTATCATTTTGAAATTTAATTACTCTCTTGAAATGTATTGAACTTATGCATTTGGGGTAGAACATTTTGCTTGATGTATACAAATATTTATTTATAACAGGTACTATATTTTTATTTTAATTGAACTGTTACAATAGCCTACCAGAACCGTTGCGATAGGAAACAAATGGCGTTCCATTGTACAATACAAAACGTTGCAATAGGTCCTATAAACTGTTCCAAAATGATCTACAAACTGTTCCAAGACAAATAAAACTGTTGCGATAGCTTAACGAAACCGTTGTTATATCCATACATAACCGTAACAATAACTTATATAAGTGTTGCATTACATTATATGGTAACGGTTAAGAACCGTTGCAAAAACAATATAGTAACGGTTTTAAACCGTTCCAATTGAAAAAATAATTGTTCCAACAGAGAAAGGCAAAACCGTTGCGATAGCTGTATCTATAGCCACATCGCAACAAACCGTTGCCAGAACCATTCTCATAGACCTATTGGCACGGGAGCTGATGTAACGGTCCATAAACCGTTCCCATATCTCTATTGTAACGGTTATACAGTCTATGGGAACGATTTTCTAAGCGTTAGGCCAATTTTTCAGTAGTGCGAGCCTTGTTACTTTAAGTTTTGGCGGAATACTTGATTATCGGTAGAGTTATGCTTTCTCTTGTGTTTATATCCTTGTGTTGCATATATTTAATCAGTAGTTTCGTCATTACTTAAACTCTGTAACGACCCAAATCCCTCCATCGGGGGCGTGATGGCACCTAATTTCTAAAACTAATTAAACCGATCACTTAACATTATTTAAAACAATAAAGCATGGTATAATAAAAACAGGGTTTATGATAACAACAAGGTCGGGAATCCAAACTAGAGTAAGAATTTGAGAAGTAAATGCAGAAGCAATAACAATAAGAAATTGAACGACTAGAATTAAAGTACAAAAAATATAGGATATCAGAAGATTCAGGGAAAGAATTCCAAGAACGCATATTCTATAGCCTTGACAAGATCCAAGCAACAATGTTTTGATTTATTGAAGATATCAAACGCCTTTACTTAAAAACAATAAAAAATAATAGATTCAGATCTTGACCGCTTTACGAGTAATTTGAGACAGCAATTACTAACTAGTATTAATCTCCTTCTAGGAATACCACTAAGGAATCAATGATATCACAACAAAGAAGTTATCTTACTACCTTGAACTATGAACTAGTAAAGGTTGAAAGATAAGACTCAAAGCATAAGTAACAACGGTTCAAAAGAACTCTCAAAGCATAATATTATTAATCAATAATGAAGTACCACAATGAATGAAAATAACTCCTATTTATAGGAGTAAAAATTCCTTAAAACTAGGTAGGGTGGCTGCCAAGGCAAACCCTAACTTGGAGGCTAAGCTAAATACTAGAAAACCAAATAAAAATAAGAGGGTGGCCGGTCAAATCCCTTTGGGTCAGTTTGGGCCTTAAAATGACTAGCTTGGGCCACTGGTTTTGACTCATATTGGGATCCTTTTGAAACACCCTCTTTTGGACCTCTTTTAAGCTCATTTGAAGCTCTTCTGAGTGCCCTTTTGGTGAACTTCAAGGGCTGATGTTGGGACCCAACATTCCTCCTCTTGTACTTCAATTTTGACCCCCAAATAATTATAAAACTTGGACAATTCATCTCCTTTGGACTTTATCTCTTCCTTTACAATTAAAAGCTTCTTTATTTGCCATTGATGTCCAGCAACCTTAGTCTGCATTCTTTAGCTTGAGATCTTGTAAATGGCCTTCTTGGAGCTCCCAAAACTCTATCCTTGTCCTTGATGCTATCATTCCCCTCTTCTTGAAAAGATTTCGTCCCCCAATTCGATCCTACATCGAACAAAGACAAGGCGGCAACATTGAATGTAGCACTTACTTGAAACTCACCAGGAAGGTCCAGCTTGTAAGCATTGTGTCCAATCCTTTCAAGGACTTGAAATAGGCCATCTCCTCTATGATGCGACTTTGACTTCCCTTTGGAAGGAAATCTCTCCTTTCTAAAGTGAACTCATACTAAATCTCCAGGTTGAAAAATAACTTGTTTTCGAACCTTATTCTTTCTCAAGGCAGTTTGCTCATTTTTCTTCTCAATTGCAAGCCTAATTTATTCATGAATTTTTTTCATCATTTCTGCCTTTTTCCTACCATCAATATTAGCAATATCATTAGTAGGTAATGAAAATAAATCAATGGGAGTAAAGGGATTAAAACCATAAACAATCTCAAAAGGAGACATACCTGTAGAAGAATGGATTGTTCTATTGTAAGCAAATTCAATCATAGGTAAGTGATCTTCCCAATAAGTTAATTTACCTTTAAAAATAGCCCTCAACATGTTTCCTAAGGTTCTATTAACTACTTCAGTTTGTCCATCAGTTTATGGGTGACAAGAAGTAAAAAACAACAATTTAGTGCCTAACTTACCCCAAAATACATGCCAAAATTGGCTAAAAAATTTAGCATCCCTATCACTAACAACAGTTCTAGGTATACCATGCAATTTAACAACTTCTTTTACAAATAGATCAGCAACATGTGAAGCATCATTAGTCTTTAAACAAGGAATAAAAAGAGCCATTTTAGAGAATCTATCTACCACAACAAATACACTATCCTTAATGTACCTTGTTCTTGGAAAACCTAACACAAAATCCATAGAAATATTGTCACGACCCGGATTTCCCACCGCCGGGACCGTGATGGCGCCTAACATCGCACTCGCTAGGCAAGCCAACATTTGAGTTCTATATACCTTTTTTTCTTTTACTTTTCCTTTATAATAAAAAATTCAACAAAACTAAATCATCGGGAATAAAAGCAGAAGTGCATAATGAACTGAATTACATTTATACTACTAATAAAACCAAAATGGTTACCACATAGAAATTGGTGTCACAACTCACGAATATTCTATGAATATCTACATGTATGGGTCTGAAAGAAAAGTACATGTGTCTCGAAAGAGAAATAAAACAGAAATGTAAAGCATAAGAGGGGACGCCAGGTCCTGCGGACACCTGCAGGACTACCTTGGGTCTCCTGGACGAATATGTGCAACCGACCTCTCGATCAGCCACAATCAGCTCCAAAATCTGCACGAAAGTGCAGAGTGCAGCATCGTCACAACCGACCCCATGTACTGGTAAGTGTCGAGCCTAACCTCGACGAGGTAGTGATGAGGCTACGGCAGGGCGTTTATAAAATAACATGTATTCAGTTTATAATAAAGCAAAAAAAATGCGAAATAAAATAGAACAGTAACTTGTAGTAAATAGATACGAAACCAAGTTATCTTGTTAGTACTCAGCTATAATCAATCATTAAGAGAGTTTCAATGCTACAGAATGAAATCACAGTAGAAGCAGCATAAATAAACAACAATGATGCGGCGTGCATCCCGATCCCACCATATAATCAGTAACAATATGAACATTCACCCTTATTCCTCCTGTTGCGGCATGAAACTCGATCCCATATGTCCACTTTTATTACTCCTCAATATAAATCACCCTTATTCCTCCTGTTGCGGCGTGCAACCCTAGCCCACCTGTCCACCCTTATTACTCCTTGTTGCGGCGCGCAACCCGTTCCCACCAGACAATCACCAGTCACACAATAAGAACATGTATGTCTCAAATTACCTCAAAACCTTCCACAACATTTATGCCTCAACCAATACAAAGGGAAATCTAAACAATGTATGAAACATCATCAATTAATGCTACACAGCGAGACCGACCGAAATATACTGTGAAACACCGGCAACCCAGCTTAAACCAATAATGTATCACAATAAAACTACGGTACAACTAATATTTTCAATAAAGAAACATCTAACAAGAAACAATTAGACATAAAAGCATCAATAAGCATGAAGCAGTTAAGACAGTAAGATAGTAAATTGGGAAAGGGGAAGAGATCATGCTAAACAGATAATTTTGGTGGCGCATAGGTACTCGTCACCTCACATATACGCCACACACATGAAATTTCACATAGCAACTAAGTCAGGGATTCCTAATCCCTCAGTCGAAGTTATACCAAACACTTACCTCAATCCGACAGCCAACTCAATGCTCAATTATCGTTTTCCCTCTATTTTCCACCTCCGAACCACTCGTATCTAGTCAATATCAACTTAATATCGCCAATTATCCCTAAAGGCAACAACTTAAATGAATAAGTACTGATTTCCCGAAATTTCCCAAAAAGGTCAATATCGACCCCGGGCCCGCTTGGTCCAAACTCGAGGTTCGGACAAAAATCCGTTTGTCCATTCACCCCCGAGTCCGAATATGTAATTAGTTCCGGAATTCGACCCCAAAGAGGTCTAAATCCCCAAATTTGAAAAATTTCCAATTCTCCCAAAATCCCTAATTTCTACCCTTAAAGAACAAGATTAAAGACTAGAAACTCATTAAATGATGATGGAAATCGAAGAAAACAAGGTAAAAAGTGCAAACCTATGATTAGGTGTCAAAATCCCTCTTCAAGAATTGCCCTAGGTTGAGTTCTAATGGAGGGGTTGTGAAATGTTTGAAAAATCCCGTACTGGTTCTGTTTTAATTCGTTGGACAGGCCTTCATCCATTCGCGAGAGGACAGCCGCGATCGCGATACACAGCGGCCTAAGGCCTTCGCGTTCCTGATTCCTTCCACGCGTTCGCGTAAGGAACCTCCCCCCAAGCCATCACGTTCTCTCCCCAGTGATCGTGTTCGCGTAGAACAACGAGACTCCCCTCCCCCAGGTCCCTTGACCATCGCGTTCGTGGGAGACAAATCGCGTTCACGAAGGGCACTATCCCCAGTCCTTCGCATTCGCGACCAGTCCTTCACGTTCACGAAGAAGAAATTTCCCTCAGCCTGGTTTACCCTTCGCAATCGCGAGAAAGGCTTCGCGATCGCGAAGCACAAAACATCTGTGCACCAGCAACAACAAAAACAGTAGAATTTCTAAGTCCAAAACATCTCGTGCCCTACCCGAACCTTCGGGGCTCCAAACCAAACATGCACACAAGTCTAAAAATATTATACGGACTTGCTCGTGCGATCAAATTGCTAAAATAACACCTAAAACAATGGACTTAGCATCAAAATCAATGAAATTCTCAAGAACACTTAAAGTTTCAGGTATCATTTCTAATACATCGGTGGGGCAGGCTCGGACACATTGAGTACATCCTATACACGTATCATAAATCTTTACTGAATGTGACATTGGGTCTATACGTTTTTGAATGTTATAAATTTTCGATCTAGTAAACTTAGAAACGAATCATATAATCATATATTTATATACCAGATGAATCAATGAGTTATCATAATTTTCTAATCAACCCCCTTTCGGATTGGTTTATGAGATATGAGAGTGGACCAAAATACTTTGATTTCTTATATTTTGCAAAAAAGATCACACCTTACGTAGCAAACATGCTAATTAAAATCGATTTATCAATATTAGAATCTAGATGATTAATACTAATTATTCAACAAATTGGATTGGTTGATACGAGTTGATTTTCTGTTACGGTAAATTGATGAAACAATAGCCAGTCCAATGGCTGCTTCAGCGGCTGCAATAGCTATAACAAAAATTGAGAAAATGTCTCCTTTTAATTGACGATTATCAAAAAAATCAGAGAATGTTACAAAATTTATATTAACCGCATTCAATATAAGTTTATTTTCTTAACCGAGGGTCCGAATCACGTCATATAAACCTCGTTTCTCACCGAATTTCACATACATGGTTTGGATATTATAACGGACTTGTACCGGGATCCGGAACTAAAATATAGGCCCGATACCATAAAAATCAAACATTAGTCATATACTTTAAAACCATAATTTTTTTGAAATTCAATTTTAGTTAATAATTCATTTTTCGGGCTATGAACCTTGAAATTCGATTCCGGACATACGCCCAGATCTCATATTTTATAACAGACCCACCGAGATCGCCGGAACACGGGTCCGTGTCCGTTTTCTCAAAACGTTGACCAAAGTCAACTAAAAATTATTTTAAATTTCAAAAATTATTATTTCTTCTATTTTTCACATAAATGCTTTCCGAAATTATGCCCAGACTGTGCACGCATATCGAGGAGGATAATTATAAGATTTTTAAGGCTAATGAGCGTGGAATAAGTCCTAAAACACAAGATGACCCCTTGGGTAATCACAATCTCCATCTCTAAAACAAACGTTCGTCCTCGAACGGACATAGAAAAGTACCTGAACTGGCGAACAAGTGGGGATATCTACTCTGCATGTCCGACTCGGACTCCCAAGTAGTTGCCTCAACATGCTGACCTCTCCACTGCACTCGAATTGAAGGATAACTTATTCGATCTCAGTTGTCAAACCTGACGGTCTAGAATGGCTATTGGATCCTCCTCATAAGTCAAATACTTGTCCAACTAGACAGAGCTGAAGTCTAATACTTGGGACGGGTCACCATAATACTTTCGGAGCATGGACACATGAAATACTAGATGAACTGAGGATAACCCTGGAGGCAACGCAAGTCTATAAGCCACCTCCCCAACTCTCTCGAGAATCTCGAATGGCCCGATATACCTAGGGCTCAACTTGCCCTTCTTTCCAAACCTCATGACCCCCTTCATGGGCGATACCCGAAGCAATATTCTCTCCCCAACCATGAATACCACATCACGAACTCTATGATCGGCGTAACTCTTTTGCCTGGACTGAGCTGAACGAAGGCGATCCTGAATAATCTTGACCTTGTCCCAGGCCTCATGTACTAAATCTGTACCCAACAACCGAGCCTCTCTCGGCTCAAACCACCCAACTGGCGACCTGCATCGTCTACCATATAATGCCTCATAGGGAGCCATCTAAATGCTCGACTGGTAGCTATTATTGTAGACAAACTCTGGTAAAGACAAGAACTGGTCCCAAGAACCTGCAAAGTGAATAACACAGGTGCAGAGCATATCCTCCAAGATCTAAATAGTACGCTCGGACTGTCTGTCAGTCTGAAGATGAAATGATGTGCTCAAATCGACCCGTGTACCCAAATCACGCTGTGCTGCCCTCCAGAAATGCGAGGTAAACTGCGTACCTCAGTCAGAAATGATAGACACAGGCACACCGTGAAGACAGACGATCTCCCGAATATAAATCTTTGCTAACTGCTCCGAGGAATAGGTAACTGCCACATGAATGAAGTGTGCTGACTTAGTCAGCCTGTCCAGAATAACCCACACAACGTCGAACTTCATCTGAGTCTGTGGGAGTCCAACAACAAAGTCCATAGTGATACGCTCCCACTTCCACTCGGGAATCTCCATTTGCTGAAGCAAACCACCGGGTCTCTAGGGCTCATACTTCACCTACTGACAATTCAGGCACCGAGCTACATAGGCGACTATATTCTTTTTCATTCTCCTCCACCAATAATGCTGTTGAAGGTCCTGGTACATCTTGGCAGCGCCCGGGTGAATGAAATACTGAGAACTGTGAGCCTCCTCAAGGATCAACCCTGAAGCCCATCAACATTAGGCACACATATACGACCGTGCATCCTCAAAACACCGTCGTCCCCAACTATAACCTACTTGGCACCACCGTGCCGAACTATATCCCTAAGGACCATCAAGTGAGGGTCATCATACTACCGATCTATGATACGCTCAAATAACTGAGACTGAGCGACTGTACAAGAAAGAACGCAGTGGGGCTCTGAAATATCCAACCTCACAAACTGATTGGCCAAAGTTTGAATATCTGAAGCTAGCGGTCTCTCACCGACCGGAATGAAAGCAAGGTTGCCCATACTCACTGCCTTCCTACTCAATGCATCGGCCACCACATTGTCCTTTCCCATATGGTAAAATATCGTGATGTCATAGTCTTTCAATAGCTCTAACCATCTCATCTGCCTCAAATTGAGATCCTTTTGCTTGAACAAATACTAAAGGCTGCGATGATCCGTGTAAACCTCACATGGCACGCCATAAAGATAGTGCCTCCAAATCTTCAACGCGTGAACAATGGCTGCCAACTCTAAGTCATGAACATGGTAATTCTTCTCATGAACTTTCAACTGGCAAAACACATATGCAATCACCCTGCCCTCCTGCACCAATACCGCTCTGAGGCTAACACGGGAGGCATCATAATATACCATGTAAGATCCTGAACCTAATGGTAATACTAACACTGGTGCTATAGTCAAAGCTGTCTTGAGATTCTAAAAGCTCGCCTCACATTCGTCCGACCATATGAATGGGGCACCCTTCTGGGTCAACCTGGTCATCGGGGTTGATATAGATGAAAACCCCTCCACAAACCGGCGGTAATAACCCGCCAAACCCAAGAAGCTCCTGATCTTTGTAGCTGAAGTGGGTCGAGGCCAGTTCTTGACTACCTTAATCTTCTTAGGATCCATCTGAATATCTGCTGCTGATACGACGTGACCCAAGAAAGCGACTGAATCCAACCAAAACTCGCACTTCAAAAATTTAGCATACAATTGACTGTCCCTCAAAGTCTGGAGCACTATCCTGAGGTTCTGCTCATGCTCCTCCCGATTGCGGGACTATATCAATATTTCATCAATAAACACAATCACAAATGAATCCAAGTAAGGCTTGAACACTCGGTTTATCAAGTCCATGAATGTTGTTGGGGCATTAGTCAACCCAAATGACATCACCAAAAACTCATAGTGCCCATACCGCGTCCGAAAAGCTGTCTTAGGGACGTCGGACACCCTAATCCTCAACTGATGGTAGCCAGATCTCAAGTCAATCTTTGAAAGCACCTTGGCACCTTTAAGCTGATCAAACAAATCATCAATCCTCGGCAACAGATACTTTTTCCTGATTGTGACCTTGTTCAACTACCGATAATCTATACACATCCTATTGACCCAACCTTTTTCTTCATGAACAAAAATGGTGCACCGCAGGGCAAGAAACCAGGTCTAATAAAGCCATTATCAAGCAAATCCTGTAACTGTTACTTCAACTCTTTCAACTCTGGCGGGTCCATCCGGTATGGCGGAATAGAAATGGGCTGGGTGCCTGGAGCCACGTCAATGCAAAAGTTAATATCCCTGTCGGGTGGCATCCCCGGAAGGTATGCAGGAAATACCTCAAGAAACTCACGAACAACAAGCACATACTCCATAGAAGGAACCTTAGCACTAGAATCACGAACATATGCCAAATAGTCCAAACACCCATTCTCGACCATACGGTGAGCCTTCATATAAGAAATGACCCTGCTGGAAGAATGGCCAGGAGTCCCTCTCCACTCTAATCGAGGAAACCCTGGAAAGGCCAAGGTCAATGTCTTGGCATGACAGTCCAAGATAGCATGGTAAGGAGACAGCCAATCCATGCCTAAAATAACGTTGAAATCCACCATATCGAGGAGAAAAAGGTCTACACTAGTCTCAAGACCCCCAATAACGACCACACACGAGCGATAAACATGATCTACCACAATAACATCCCCCACGGGCGTGGACACATATACATGGGCGCACAAGGAATCACGGGGCACAACCAAATATGAAGGAAAATAAGAGGACACATAAGGGTAAGTAGACCCCGGATCAAATAGGACTGAAGCATCTCTATTGTAAAGACCCGTAGAATTCTTAACTAAAAACGATGCCCGGATAGATCCCCATGTTGATATAACTATAGAAATTCGTAAATCAGACCTTTTTGGAGTGAAAATTTCCCTCGGACTTGAGGATAAGATTTTTGCAAGTTGGTACGGATCTGCGGTCCACTATGCGATCGCACATCAAGTATGCAGATCGCATAGTGGTCGCATAGTTGGACAGATTGCTGTCCATTTTGAGAACAACTATGCGGCCCAAAATGCGATCGCATATCATGTACGTGGGCCGCATATTTGTCGCATAATTGCACCTGAGTTTTTGCGGAGGGAGTTATGCGGCGCACTGTGCGATCGCATAACAGGTATGCGGACTGCATACCTGGGCAATTCCCTTTTCTTTTTGTCCCAGCTGAAGGCCAATGATGTGGCAGGTTTGCGGACTGCATAACCGGAATCCGATCGCATTCCAGAGCAGACCTGCATCGGGGCTCTTATTTTCTAATTTTTAAAACCCGGCCCCCAAGCCAATATAACACCCATCCTTCTTATTTTTAACCATACTCTGATAAATTAGAGAGAGGAGAGGGTGGGTTATAGTGAGAGAGAGTCCCAACTTCATCAAATTTGATCCTCCATCACTGCTCAAGCTTGAATTGATCGAGTAGGACACCATTTCTTCACTACAAGAGGTAAGCTTCTACCCCATCAACCTTAATTTCCAGAATTTTTTTAAAATGAAACATGGTTAGGTGAGATCATGAAGATGGGGGTAGGAATCTTGCATGCATGTAACCAACTAGTCATAATCTAGTGAAGGGAAATGGGTTAGAGTAATCTTTCACTAAAAAGAGGTCATTTAATCTAGAAGAACACCTAGTGTTTGATAGAATGCTCAAGTGAGTTCAAGACATGATCATTATTCCTAATTCTAAGTTCAATTATGCCACATTGTGAACTAGATTGAAGGTGATAGAAGGTCCGGTGAATTGTGGTAGAAATCTAAGGAAAAATCCCAAATCGAGGTATGTATGGCTAACTTTAATCTTTGTAGAATCGTCACGCTAGTGTCCGAGCATTTGGTATGAGTTCCTTGCTTGATCATGTTTGAATTGATTGTTCTAATGTGTTGAGGCGTAAGATTCTGTTCCCTGATTGTCTTAGTTGTTTACCATGTCACCATGTTACTCGAAATTGTGAATTATAATTCTTTATGCTTATCCTATCATGTGCAAAATTCATCATATGTTGGAACTTATCGATACGAAGGACAGTGCTACTAAATGAATGAAAATGATAAAAAACTCAATTGTTAAATGTATCCAAGTGCCAAGGGCTATGTAGTAAATGATGGGAAAGAAATGTGAATTGATTTAATTAAGTTAAATGGTTATGGTGTACCTTACATGTCTCACTGTTTTTGTAAAGGTTATTGTGCCCCTTGATTTCACATGGTTCTCCGGTTGCTATGAACTTATACTTTTGGTGGTAGAAATTCTTCTGATTGAGTTGTTGCTTTGTTGTTGCTTATTTGAACTATGTACGGTGAGATCGGGTTGCGCGCCGCAACATAAGGGATAAGGATGGTATGCAGAGAAGGAATAATGGTGCAATGTGATTGTACGGTAGGATCGGGTTGCACGCCGCATCAGGAGAAATAAGGGTGGTTTGTTGAAAAGGAATAAGAGTGAAATATGATTGTACGGTGGGATCGGGTTGCGCGCCGCAACAGGAGGAAATCGAAATAAGAAACTATGAGACTCTCATTTGTGTTCTCTGTATTTCTGTGCAGCAAATGTTGATTTCCATGACTGTCTTCTACTTGTGTACTGTTTAATTCTACTTAGATTGAAGTTTGTTCACACATACTAGTACTATTCAATGGTACTAATGTCCCTTTTGCCGGGGGCGCTACATCTTTTTAAATGGATGTAGGCGGTTTTGTAGCAGGTAGCGCTGATCGTCGATAGTGGTGCTTTCTCCTCCTCCCTTCAATAGTTCTGGTGAGCCACATTTCCTCCCGGGGCCGTGTGTAGATATATGGTGTTCTCTTTTGTACATGTTGTCCCTTTTGAGGTATAGTCGGGGCCTTGTCGCAGGCAGGTCTATGTATATTTCTCCGAGCTCTAGAGGCTCCGTAGACACTTATGTGGGTTGTGAATTGTCACGCCCCAAAACCGAGGGACACGACCGGCGCTCGACCGGGTAGCCCCAGTCAAGCGGACCTGGATTCCTTCTTCCATCCCACGTATTACCCCGAGATTTCCAATGTACATTATTCATTTATAATTACGACACATTCTTACAATCTGAAATTAAATCATAGATTTCTGTCATTACCAACATGTGGTACAATACTTACAAAATATTCATAACACACCGTTTTACTTTACGTGGTCTACAAGTTATACTGTCCAAAATACATATATACATAACCCACATTTCCCGTCTACGGAGCCTCTAAGAGTACGAAGGAGTTATATAATACTTGCCGGTAACAAGGCTCCGGCTATACCTTATACAAATACCAAAATAAAAATCCGGAAGAAGAGGTGGCATGAACCACACAGGGCCCCGAGAGGAGAGGGGCTCACCAAGACAGCTGATAGGACGTAGAGGAGGCACTACTGTCGGTGGGCTGGAGTACCTGCTATAGAACCACCTACAATCATCACAAGAATGTAGCGCCCCCGGCAAAGGGGCGTCAGTACATTTGAATTGTACTGGTATGTATGAACAAACTGTACTCTAAGTAAACTCAACAACACACATGCAAGAGACAGACAGAGGGTCACACAGTCACTGCACAAAATATAGAAAGAAAACAATGGAAGTTCCACAATTTTCACTTCATCACAATCACAATCGCAATCAGAATTACAATTCCACCCTTATTTATTCTGTTGCGGCGCGCAACCCGATCCCACATATCAATCACAATCATTTATTATGTTTCTGTTGCGGCGTGCAACCCGATCCCACCGGACATTCACAATCATTTGTTGTGTTTCTGTTGCGGCGTGCAACCTGATCCCACAGGACAATCACAATCACACCCTTATCACTTCTCACATATCACCCTTATCCTTCCTGTTGCGGCGCGCAACCCGATCCCACCAAGAAATCATATCTCATGCCAACAATGACAATTCACAATTCAATCACAGAAAATTTCAGCAATAGGAATATAGCTTCTTTACAACCCATAATACGTATAAAAAGAGAAATCGTGACACAACAAACCTGACCAAATAGTGAATCATATACGATATCGCCACAGCCGTTTTATTCAATTACATCACACCACAACTCCTTTTCATTACTTGTTACACAGCCTTTAGCATATACATTCATACTCTTGGATTCATTATCCTACTAGCATCATTTCACATAGCATAGTAGTGTGGTGATCAACTAAAGACAGACAAGGAATACACTTCACGCTTCAACACAATTCGAACAACTAGTTGCACATATTCACATTAATACATGTACCGTATGCTCGGGCACCACAAAGCAATTTTTACAAAGATTAAAGTTAGCCATACATACCTGGAGTCGAGTTTCCCTTTTTAATTTCTATCGCAATTCACTGAACCGCCTAGCACCGTCAATCTAGTTCACAATGTGACACATTTACCTTAGAATTAGGAGTCTCAAATTCATTTGAGCATTTTATCAAACACTATGTGATCCCTTAGATTAACTCAACCCTTTTTAGTGAAAGATTACTCTACTTGCTTCCCTTTACTGGGTTATGGAAGATTATTCACATGCATGTAAGGTCTCAACTTTTCATCCTCAAGAACCAACCTATGTGTGTTTTATTCATAGCTAAATTCTGAGAATTTGGGGAAATAGGGTGAAGACTTACCTCTTATGATGAAGAAGATGACGACTACTCGATAAACTTCCAGGCCTGAGTAGAGATGGAGGACCAAGTTGGGGAAGATGAGGACTTCTGTCTCTAGAACCCACCCTCACTTCTCTCTATTTTGATTAGAAACCAGTTAAAATGAAAGGGGGCAGGGGTTAAATGAAACTGGGGTCGGGTATAAAAATTTAGAAAATTAAAAGACCATGTCGAATATGCGGTCAGGAATGCGATCGCATTCCTGACATGCGGTCCGCAGAATGGCCCCCAGGTGAGCCAAAATTTGAAAACATTCTGCCCGTGTATGCGAACACTATGCGGTCCGCATACACGTTATGCGATCGCATAACTCCCCTCCCCAAAACTCAAAGGCAATAATGCGACAGCTATGCGGTCCGTTGAACTGAAATGCGGTCGCAGATTGGACCGCATAGTAGTCCTTCAGTTGGGCAGTGATCTGCCCGTGTATGCGACCACTATGCGGTCCGCATACACGTTATGTGATCGCATAGTGCATCGCATAACACCAAAATTTCTAGAGAAATTAAGTTTTTTCAAATCCCGGGGTAATTTTACACAATCAAGGTCCAGTTTAAGAATTTCCAAAGATATAACAACTCGGGGACTTATTCGGGCATTATTTTACACAAAATATTTTTACGAGTCTTTACATGAATATATTTTGGGTAGTTGTTGGATTTACTCGTAACCGTGATTCCGTATCGCGAATATTGTAATTAGTATGTATGTTTTGAAAGATCTAATGTTGGTAATGGTGAAAGAGGAAAATGGACTTAATGTTATGAATATATATATGCTTTTGATTTATCTCTTGCTACCTCATGTAAATAAAGTATGCTATAAATGTCATGCCCCAAAACTGAGGGACGGGACCGGCGCCTAACCGAATGAATCCGGTCAAGCAAGCCTGATTTACCTTCCCTGTCCGACGCGTTTCCCCGTGTTTATAGCATACATTATTTATACGTGAATAGAAAGATAAAATCAAAAGTGTGTATTCACCACAATAAATCCATTCTTCCTCTTTTACTTTTTAACATTAGATCGTCCCAAAACATACATACTAAATACAACATTCCCCATACGGGATTACGATTACGAGTAAGTGCAACAGCTACCCAAAACATATCTACAACCCACGTAGTGTCTACGGAGCCTCTAAGAGAACAAGAAGTATACATAGACTTGCCGGCAACAAGGCCCTGGCTCTACCTCAAAGAAAAAACATATACAAAAGAAGTGGGCAGTATATACATATATCAACATGCGGCCCCAGTAGGGAGTGGGGCTCACCGGAACTGCTGGAAGGAAGGAGGAGAAGCACCTCTATCGACGATTGGCGCTACCTGCTACAAGACCACCTACATCCATTTAAAAGATGTAGCGCCCCCGAAAAAAAAGACGATAGTACCATTGAATAGTACTAGTATGTATGAACAAACTTCACTCTAAGTAGAATCAAACAATACACAAATAGAAGGCAGTCATGGAAACCAAACAAATATTTCACAGAAATACAGAGAACACAAATGAGAGTTTCACAGTTTCTTATTTCAAACTTTTTCATGTTGCGGCGTGCAACCCGATCCCACCGTACCATCACAATCCACCCTTATTCCTTCTAAACAATCCAACCTTATTTCCCCTGTTGCGGCGTGCAACCCGATCCCACCGTACAATCATATTCCACCCTTATTCCTTCTCAATATACCACCCTTATTCCTCTTGTTGCAGCGCGCAACCCGATCCCACCAGACATCATTTAAATAGCAACAACAACCAACAATTCAATCACAAGGATTTCTATCACCAAGAGTTTGAATTCATAACAATCGAAAACCATGTGAAATCAAGGGCACAATAAAATTTACCAAAACAGTGAGTCATGTACGGTATGCCATAATCATTTAGCTTAATTAAATCAATTCACATTTCTTTTCCATCATTTGCAACACAGCCTTTAGCACTTGGATACATTCAACAATTCATTACCATTTTCATTCATTTAGGAGCACTTCCCTTCATCCCGATAAGTTCAAGCATTTAACGAATTTTGTACATGATAGGGTAAGCACAAGGAATCATATTTCACAATCTCAAGTAACACGGTGACATGGAAACCAACTAAGGCATTCAGAGAACAGAATTTTACACCTCATCACAATAGGACAATCGATATAAATACGATCAAGCCAGGAACCCATACCAAATGCCCGGACACAAACAAGGCGACTCTACAAAGATTAAAGTTAGCCATACATACCTCAAAGAACTTTTTCTTAAGTTATCCAATACACCAATACATCTAGCAATAACAATCTATAAGGAGATAACGGAAATCGATTAATAATTAGGAAGATTACCCATGGTGTAACTCTCTTAGGAATTTCATCAAACACCTAACATGTGAAGTAGACTACAAGGTTTAAAAATGGCAATTCCCTCTTCCCTCAACCAAATTTTAACATGAACTACCCAAATTAGTTCTTTAACATCACATACTACAACTTAGTCCCACATGCATGGCCTATTTCTAATCCCCACCACACATTTGAACCCTTAACCTCTTGCATGAAATTTTGGAAGTAGGACTTACCCGGATGGAGAACAATCTATGGTTATCTTCCTTGATTCTTGAAGACTTGAGCAAGATTTGGATGATTATGAAGTTAGGACCCTTCTTTATCTCTCTATATGCTCTCATCTCTCTCTAAAATTAGTAGAAAATGACCCAAAATGAAGCCCCTAAACCTATTTATGAAAATGGGGTCTGGTTATAAAAATAGGAAAAATAAGCCTCCGGAACAGGGTCTGCGATCGCAGAATGGAATGCAAAACAAGAATATGGGCCGCAGAATGCATCGCGAAATAGGTGCCCAGAACTGGGAAACACTGGCCCATTTTGCGACCATATTGGCGATCGCAAATAAAAAATGCGGACCACATTTTGATTCTGCGATCGCAGATTCGACACAGGATCGTACTTTTCCAGCCTTTGATAATTTGATCGTAACTTTGTGTAGGAATTTCTAAATGACAAACGGTTTGAAGCGTTGGAAACTAGACTCGAAGACCTTTCATTTGATAGGTTAATAATCACATAATACCTTATAAATATTTAGATATGCTCGTTCAAAGTGTGGACTAGTGCAAATACCATTGGAATTTTAGCCTGTTATGAAATTTTCCCATTTGGCTTTGAATTAGGCTCCTCCCTGGACCTCACATTACTTATTACATGAGTCGTACACTTATTCACCACATCGAGATCACTTACATCATATTTGAAGCGCATAATATATTATAATTAGTCTACCTGGCACCCCGAAATCTTATATTGCTTAGCAAAATTTTCCGGGGCTTACATTCTCCCCCGCTTAGGATCATTCGTCCCCGAATGAGAGGTAGAGCCTGACCCAAATACCTAACATCACATATCTCTTTTCTATCCTACCTCAAGTCCCTAAATTTTGACTAACTCCCAAATTTTTCAGAAATTTCGGTAGCATCTCCTTTGTAACTAGGCCTATCCACCTATCAGAGAATCACCCAAAACCATCCTAAAAACTCATCAATTAACTCGACAAAGCGCCACAATGTATATACCCATAACACTAATTCTCAGCATCACAAGAACTACATTATCATAATGACACCTGAACATGGACTGCACAACTTTAGATCATAACACCAATAAGGTACCTTTCAAGTCAAAACTAATTGATAGACAATCAAGCGAAAATATTTTCCTTCCACGACACTTTCGGCCTTCAAGGTGGCCTCCTCGACTTACAAGCTTTTCCATAACAGATTCACGGAAGAAATCCCAACCCCTAAACTTACCTAACAAGGATGACAGCTAGATACCTAGCATAAGCTAACTACCCATTAACTTCACCTTCAATAATCTACACCAAAATGATACACAAAGGATCTCCAACTACCTTCTTAGACATAGACATATGAAAACACAAATACATGAGAAACATCATACTCCTAGTGCAACCTAATGGGAAATGTGCTTAGGTACCCTTCATTATCAATTCACACAACATCTTCATGGGAAAAATTTGAGAATAACCTATTCACCCTCCTGAATTCTAAATCTCTATGCGAACACCCAAACTAAACCCGTGGTGGCCTTCATGATTAATCCAAGATGTGCCATAATAAATTGACCATAAAATTACCTACTGAATATATGAGATCATAGGGTGACTTTGACACGTTTGAACCTTCAATACCAAATAGAACTAATACAGCAAGGAGCAACAGAGTTCAAGATTGGGCTGGAATTATTCAGGAATCCATTAATGTGCTGAGAAGAGTATTTCATGAGGTTATATGCTAGAGACACGAGGATTTCTATTAATGATGCCGACATGGTTTAATCCATGTGACTACATCAATTATCAGATAAATGAAGCATAGTGATAACTAGTATTCTTAGATAAGGTGGATACCATGTATGTGAACTTGAGATTTTAAAGAACTGATCAAGCAGGATACACCAGTTGTGTCCCTGTGTGTAAGGTAAGTAGTTGAGATCAAATGGTAAGACTCTTGCAACATGGGTGTGATTGAGGTCGCAAATGAAATACGTGGAATTTGATTTCACTCCTAACAATAAGCAACACAAGGACTCTATGCCACAAGCGCATGAGGATGGAAAAGAAGTCATCTACTTATGAGATTATCATAATTCGAACAATCTAACCCTTCCTAAGGCGGTGGAATGCCAGAGGCAACAAAATTCCCATACAAGACAATGACGTTGTCAATACTCCTAGAAGCCGAGTGAGCAGAAAGCCACATAACCTCATCAAATCCGACCCATTTAAGACTTTTGAAAAGGGGACACACTTTGGTTTGAAATCATGGAAATTTAAGCTTGAACTTTAAGGAAAATCATTACTTTTGGAACCCATGAGACAAGCCCTCGTAGCCCTAGAAAATCGTCAACAATGGCGAGAAAGTACTTAAATCAGTACGAGCTAGTATAGAATATGGACTCGAAGCGACCGTATGAATAATTATGAAAGGGTGAGAAGTCTTGATGCACTTATCGGAGAAGAGTAACCTAAGTTATCTAGTCACATGGACAAGTAGAGCATGAAGATGATTGTTTAGGAGAAAATCTCACAAGGAGTGCGAGCAATATCTTTTTATCCTAACAAAAGGAACATACCCTGACCCTTGATTCCATAAGACATAAAATTAGATTCACAAGGAGAGTTACCAGATGAAAATAGATAGTAAGGCAGCACAACTAAGAGCACCACTTGGAATCAACAAGCTTAAACAGAGTTAAAGACATTAGAAGTCTGTAGTAAAGGGGAAATTTGCCCACTCTCAAGGCGCTTGTAGAGTACATAAAAGTGAGGTTAATTAAATCAGATCATATAGTTGGATAACTAGTCGAGAAATTGAGATAATATCGCATTGAAGACTAGAAAGGAGATCTAGGTATGTAGTCACATGATGTATAGATCCAGAATTCAAAAATCCAACTATGGCTAGCAACTCTACTTCACAATGAAGCTCTACAACACCCTTCTACAAAACCAGCTATTACCAACCAAGTTGGGAGATGCAATAAGACTTGGCCGAGAGAAAGGCTTGACATAAGAATGTGTTACTAGGGGTATTGCTCCTTGGTTAACCCAAAACCAAAAGGTGAGATTTAGACTGATAAGCGGATCGTTGGACTAGCACATGCGTAGATAATCCATGATAAAAAAGGAGATCATTCAATCTCAGAAATTACGGCATGTTATCAACCCTTGATGAACTTGAAGTGAAGTGGGAACCCGTGTAATTTGTGGAATTTATTAAACCATTGACCATATATCTAGAAGTATTTTAAAATTAGAGCTACTCTTTCTGGTTCAGAGTTCAACCTTTAAGGGTTATGCTTCTAAGGGGGATAAGATTGAGAAGGAATAATATAACTGATAGTGAATGACGCAGATTCGTAGTTAAAGTAAGAGGATGGATAGACTTGTATTTTAACCTATAATTCTATATTCTTCTTTAGTTATGTCGGAATACTGAAAAACCCCAGTAACATCAGAGGACCGAAAACTAGATATCTAGAAAGTAAAGTTATTGTTACATCTATCCCATTTTCTAGATTCAGCGGAATTGGTAAAGAATTTGGGTAGATTACCATTGATAAAATAAATTGTATTTCTAGATACCAAGGACACAATTATGCTCTTCCTTCAGCTCGTGAAATTTGAACAGATAAATGAGTCATCAACTAGGGGAAGGCGGGGTATGTCAGATGAGCTAACAAAAGGGGAACTTGAGGTTTTAGGAATAAACTCAATAGCTTCATGGCTTAGTGGATCCACTACAAACATCAAAATCAGTTGGATTCGTAGCAACATAGAGAAATTAACATATAGCGACACTCGAACAAGTATTATATAAACCAACAGAGGAGAGAAAATGCTGGTCTTCCTTACAACCAGAAGAAGAAGAACCTTCAAGAATAAGATGAGCAACAAGAATAAGTAGCATGATCCAGCTACGTGGAGGATCGACGGACCCTAGCTTCGATGGAGATTCTATAATGTTAAAAGTAATTGGGCAGACCAAATCCAGAAAATAACCTGTCGGAGAAGAGGGAGATTCTCATCAAACAAATAAAAACCTTGCTGATTTCGACCACTAGGCCAAAATGAAAGCCTCAACAAAGATAGAGCGAGGGCACTACCATACTAGAGATGATGATGACACAAGGCAAGATCTTCAGTATGATACTATGTCAACATTCACACGATGTAAAAACTTGAAGAAAAATGGCCTAGGGTTTCAAATAGAGAAGAATAAATGGTCGAGAGAAAATATCCTTTTATTTTGTGCGAAAATATTAGAATTGTCCATTCATTCATTCGGTAAGAAATTCTTTGGGTACAGTCCCTTGTTAGAGTTTAGAAAGGCGTGTTGGAAGTGGTAATTCTATAGCTACAACTCAATTCAAGGACATGATTATAGAGCTCGATGTCATAAGAGACTGCTTATAAGAAAATTTGCGGTAGAGTGGATTCAAGAAATATTGGATCTCGTTCAAAGAGTAGGTGCATGCAATGATTTGTGACTCAACATTTATTAAGACCATGCCTATGAAAGTTCTTCAGTATGGATGTACATATACAACAAGAGTACGTTGGTTGTGCTAAGGAGTGACTTACTTGGTGACCTTAGGTTGATAGGGAAATAGCTGAATCGATGCCCCTCGACTCCACATCCCTAACGTACGTTGGTACCATGCCGATATACTATAGGATTTGGTGGTGCAGTGACATAAATAGGGACAAGGGCACTCCCCTCTTAGCGATAGGTTCTACAATCCCTCGAGAGATCAATACATTCTTCTAACAAGTCCTTGGGAAATCCCTTCAGACTCAATGGTGGGATCATTCCCTCCACATGGCTTCAAATTCGCGGATTATGGTATCATGATTACTCATTTTGAGAGTAAGGCTTGGAGAGAAAACTAACTCCCTAACATGAGCTCTATCTCACGATTGGAGTATCAAAGAAAGGTGAAATTCCTAAATGTCCATGTAGCCCTCTAATTATAGATGTGGTTGACAACACACCGAGAAGTAGGGCTCTACTAGACACGACTCCAAGACATCATATGACACTTTAAATCCTTAGGCTCTGATACCAAGTTTGTCACGCCCCAAAACTGAGGGACGAGACCGGCGCCTAACCGAATGAATCTGGTCAAGCAAGCCTGATTTACCTTTCCTGTCTGACGCGTTTCCCCGTGTTTATAGCATACATTATTTATACGGGAATAGAAAGATAAAATCAAAAGTGTGTATTCACCACAATAAGTCCATTCTTCCTCTTTTACTTTTTAACATTAGATCGTCCCAAAATATACATACTAAATACAACATTCCCCATACGGGATTACGATTACGAGTAAGTGCAACAGCTACCCAAAACATATCTATAACCCACGTAGTGTCTACGGAGCCTCTAAGAGTACAAGAAGTATACATAGACTTGCTGGAAACAAGGCCCCGGCTCTACCTCAAAGAAAAAACATATACAAAAGACGTGGGCAGTATATACATAAATCAACATGCGGCCCTAGTAGGGAGTGGGGCTCATCGGAACTGCTGGAAGGAAGGAGGACAAGCACCTCTATCGACGATCGGCGCTACCTGCTACAGGACCACCTACATCCATTTAAAAGATGTAGTGCCCCCGGAAAAAAAGACGATAGTACCATTGAATAGTACTAGTATGTATGAAAAAACTTCACTCTAAGTAGAATCAAACAGTACACAAATAGAAGGCAGTCATGGAAACCAAACAAATATTTCACAGAAATACAGAGAACACAAATGAGAGTTTTCACAGTTTCTTATTTCAAAACTTTTTCCTGTTGCGGCGTGCAACCCGATCCCACCGTACCATCACAATCCACCCTTATTCCTTCTCAACAATCCACCCTTATTTCCCCTGTTGCGGCATGCAACCCGATCCCACCGTACAATCATATTCCACCCTTATTCCTTCTAGACATACCACCTTATTCCTCCTGTTGCAGCGCGCAACCCGATCCCACCAGACATCATTTAAATAGCAACAACAACCAATAATTCAATCACAAGGATTTCTATCACCAAGAGTATGAATTCATAACAATCGAACAACCATGTGAAATCAAGGGCACAATAAAATGTACCAAAACAGTGAGTCATGTACGGTATGCCATAATCATTTAGCTTAATTAAATCAATTCACATTTTTTTTCCATCATTTGCTACACAGCCTTTAGCACTTGGATACATTCAACAATTCATTACCATTTTCATTCATTTAGTAGCACTTCCCTTCATACCGATAAGTTCAAGCATTTAACGAATTTTGTACATGATAGGGTAAGCACAAGGAATCATATTTCACAATCTCAAGTAACACGGTGACATGGAAACCAACTAAGGCATTCAGAGAACAGAATTTTACACCTCATCACAATAGGACAATCGATTCAAATACGATCAAGCCAGAAACCCATACCAAATGCCCGGACACAAACAAGGCGACTCTACAAAGATTAAAGTTAGCCATACATACCTCAAAGAACTTTTCCTTAAGTTATCCAATACACCAACACATCTAGCAATAACTATCTATAAGGAGATAACGAAAATCGATTAATAATTAGGAAGATTACCCATGGTGTAACTCTCTTAGGAATTTCATCAAACACCTAACATGTGAAGTAGACTACAAGGTTTAAAAATGGCAATTCCCTCTTCCCTCAACCAAATTTTAACATGAACTACCCAAATTAGTTCTTTAACATCACATACTACAACTTAGTCCCACATGCATGGCCTATTTCTAATCCCCACCACATATTTGAACCCTTAACCTCTTGCATGAAATTTTGGAAGTAGGACTTACCCGGATAGAGGACAATCTATGGTTATCTTCCTTGATTCTTGAAGACTTGAGCAAGATTTGGATGATTATGAAGTTAGGAACCTTCTTTCTCTCTCTATATGCTCTCATCTCTCTCTAAAATTAGTAGAAAATGACCCCAAATGAATCCCCTAAACCTATTTATGAAAATGGGGTCGGGTTATAAAAATAGGAAAAATAAGCCTCCGGAACAGGGTCTGCGATCGCAGAATTGAATGCAAAACAAGAATATGGGCCGCAGAATGCATCGCAAAACAGGTGCCCAGAACTGGGAAACACTGGCCCATTTTGCGACCATATTTGCGATCGCAAATAAAAAATTGCGGACCACATTTTGATTCTGCGATCGCAGATTCGACACAGGATCACACTTTTCCAGCCTTTGATAATTTGATCGTAACTTTGTGTAGGAATGTCTAAATGACAAACGGTTTGAAGCGTTGGAAACTAGACTCAAAGACATTTCATTTGATAGGTTAATAATCACATAATACCTTATATATATTTAGATATGCTCGTTCAAAGTGTGGACTAGTGCAAATACCGTTGGAATTTTAGCCTGTTATGAAACTTTCCCATTTGGCTTAGACTTAGGCTCCTCCCTGGACCTCACATTACTTATTACATGACTCGTACACTTATTCACCACATAGAATTCACTTACATCATATTTGAAGCACATAATATATTATAATTAGTCTACCTGGCACCCCGAAATCCTATATTGCTTAGCAAACGTTTCTGGGGCCTTACAATAAACACGGGGAGAATTGAGTCGGGTAGGAAAGGCTAATCAGGCTTGCTTGACCGGGTCAATCGGTTAGGCACCGGTCCCGTTTCTCAGTTTTGGGGCGTGACATCTACTGCAAACATAAACAGTACCTATGATAACAACATCGGAGGACTCAGCCTCAGGCCTGGCTGGAAAGGCATAACATTGGGGTTGGGCCCTACCACTCTGAACCATATCTATGGGAAGACCTATGACAGATGGGACTCCACCTCTATTGGTCTAACCTCCACCTCTAACAGTCTAATCCCTACCTCGCATGATCTGGCCCCTGCCTCTGGCTGGCTGAGCAGGCGGTGCAGCAACTGGTGCCGGAACCATGGCACGGGAACCCTGATACTCTGGCTGAACACTCGATAATATCGGACATGTCCTCCGAATATGCCCATAATCACCACACTAAAAACACCCATCCTAATTCTGAGGTTGTGAAAATTGAGACTGACAAGCTGGTTGACCACGATAATAACACTAAAGAGGAAGTGCCTTGATAGGAGCTGGTGGTGCACTGTAGGCTAGCTGCCTAGAAGGAGGTACATAAGAACCACGACCACCTAGGGCACCGTGGGATGCCTGGAGAGCTGAATGGAATGGCCTAGGAGGATGGCCTCTACCAAAAGTACCCCTGCCTCCAGATGAGGCGCCGCTGAAACCACTAGAATGACGAGGTCTCTTATTTGACCCCTGACCTCCCTGTCCAAGAACCATCTCTACTCGCCTGGCTACATTGGTCGCATCCTAGAAAGAAATCTCTCTCCCAGTCTCCTTAGCCATATGCAATCTAATAGGCTGAGAAAGACCCTAAATAAATCTCCAAACCCTTTCTCTCTCTCTCTCTCTCTCTCTCTCTCTCTTTGTGGGGAGCAGAAGAATAGCATGACGGGCTAAATCCACGAATCGGGTCTCATACTAAGTAACAATCATATTGCCCTGCTAGAGACGCTTAAACTGGCAGCAGCGCTCGTCTCTCGTAGTGATTGGCAGAAACATCTCCAAGAAGAGATTTGAAAACTGACCCAAGTGAGGGCAGGCGACCCAGCTGATCTAGTCAATAAATAATCCCTTCACCATTTCTTGGCAGAACCGGTCATCTGAAAAGCAGCGAAGTCGACCCCATTGGTCTCCAAAATACCCATGTTCCGAAGGACCTCATGGAAGCTATCAAGATACTCCTGGGGGTCCTCTAAAGTGGCATCACTGAAATGAACTGGGAAAAGCTTGATAAACATATCCAATATCCACAAAACATCGGAGGACATAACTGCCCCATCAACGGGCGGTGTTGCAGCAACTGGATGAACTACCCCAACTGGATGAGCTGCTGGGGTCTGAAACTGGGGAGTCATCTGCTTTGGAGTGTGAGTGGCAGGAGTCTGGGCTCCTCCTCCAGCTTGAGATACGGCTGGTGCCACGGGGAATGTGCCAGTATGGGCTACACTCTTCATAAGATCCACTAGTCGGACCTAGGCATCCTGGAGCACCGGGGTAGCAATAAAGCCCTCTGGAACCTGAGTTGGTCCTGCCGGAATGGTCTGTTCAAGAGCCCCCTCATCGAACTCCACCTGAGGCTCCGCAGCTGGAGATGCTTCTCGGGCCCTAGGCTGAGCCCTGCCCTTGTCTCGACCTCTGGCACGGCCTCAGTCTCTGCCCCTCGTAGGAGCTATTGCTGGAGGGTTCGACTGATGAGCAACGAAAGAAAAAGTACGTGTCCTCTCTATCTATAAAAGAATAAGAATAAAAGTGAACTTATTGCTAACTTTATAGCCTCTGGGAGATAAGTAAAGACGTCTCCGTACCGATCCCCCAGCCTCTACCAAGCTTGTCCGTGAATTGTGAGACCTAAGAAACCTAGTGCTCTGATACCAACTTGTCACGACCCGGATTTCCCACCGCCAGACTGTGATAGCACCTAACATCGCACTCGCTAGGCAAGCCAACATTAGAGTTCTATATACCTTTTTCTTTTATCTTTTCCTTTATAATTAAAAATTCAACAAAACTAAATCATCGGGAATAAAAGCGGAAGTGCATAATGAACTGAATTACATTTATAATACTAGTAAAACCAAATTGTTACCACCCAGAAAATGGTGTCACAACTCACGAACATTCTATGAATATCTACATGTGTGGTTCTGAAAGAAAAGTACATCTGTCTCGAAAGAGAAATAAAACAGAAATATAAAGCATAGAAGGGGACGCCAGGGCCTGGGACGCCTGCAGGACTACCTTGGGTCTCCTGGACGAATATCTGCAAAAAAAATGATTTTTCGAATGGAAACAACTTAAATGAAAAGATATCGATTTCCCAAAAAAGTCAAATACCGACCCCGGCCTCGCTTGGTCCAAACTTGAGGTTCGGACAAAAATCCGTTTACCCATTCACCCCCGATCTCGAATATTTAATTAGTTCCGGAATCTGACCCCAAATCGAGGTGTAAATCCCCAAATATGTAAAATTCCCAATTCTCCCAAAATCCCTAATTTCTACCCTTAAAAACAAGATTAAAGACTAGAAACTCATTAAATGATGATGGAAATCGAAGAAAACAAGTTAAAAAGTGCAAACCTATGATTGGGTGTCGAAATTCCTCTTCAAGAATCGCCCTAGGTTGAGTTCTAATGGAGGGGTTGTGAAATGTTTGAAAAATCCAGTGCTGGTTTTGTTTTAATTCATTAGACAGGCCTTCACCGCGTTTGCGAGAGGCCTGTCGCGATCGCGATACACATCGGCCTAAAGCCTTCGCGTTCGCGAGGCCTTCCACGCATTCGTGTAAGGCAACTCCCCCCCAAGACATCGCGTTCGCGTAAAAAAATAAGACTTCCCTCCCCCAGGTCCCTTGACCATCGCGTTCGCGGGAGACAGATCGCGTTCGCGAAGGGTACCACCCCCAATATCTTCGTGTTCGCGACCAGTCCTTCGTATTCGCGAAGAAGAAATTTTCCCTTAGCTTGGTTTACCCTTCGCGATCGCGAAGCACAAAACATCTGTGCACCAACAACAACAAAAACAACATAATTTCTAAGTCCAAAATATCCTGTGGCCTACCCGAAACTCACCCGAGCCCTCGGGGCTCCAAACAAAACATGCACACAAGTCTAAAATTATCATACAGACTTGCTGGTGCGATTAAATCGCTAAAATAACACATAAAATTACGGATTTAGCATCAAAATCAATGAAATTCTCAAGAATACTTAAAGTTTCTATTTTCTCAACCGAGGGTCCGAATCACGTCATATAAACCCCATTTCCCACAAATTTCACAGACAGGGTTTAGATATTATAACGGACTTGTACAGGGCTCTGGAACCAAAATACGGGCCCGATACCCTAAAAATCAAACATTATCATATACTTTAAAACCATAATTTTTCTAAAATTTAATTTTAGTTAAAAATTCATTTCTCGAGCTATGAACCTCGAAATTCAATTCCGGGCATACGCCTGAATCCAATATTTTATAACGGACCCACCGAGATCGCCAGAACATGGCTCCGGATCTGTTTGCTCAAAACGTTGACCAAAGTCAACTAAAAATCATTTTAAATTTCAAAAAATATTATTTGCTTCTATTTTTCACATAAATGCCTTTTGGAATTACACCTAGACTACGCACGCATATTGAGGAGGATAATTGTAAGATTTTGAAGGCTAATGAGTGTGTAATAAGTCCTAAAACACAAGATGACCCCTTGGGTCATCACAAATATCAATCCAAGGTGAAGCAGGAACATGTAATGGCGTGTAAGGACTACGTGATAACACTTTAGATTTAGCTTGTTTACATTTCAAACGTTGTGCACATACTCTTTCAGCATCTTTTCTTATGCCACACCAAAAGAAATTTTCATCAAGTATTTCTAGTGTCTTTGGACTCCAAAGTGACCCATAATCCTCATCAATGTGCTTCCCTTACAAATACTTCATGTAAAGAGCAATTAGGGACATACAACTTATTTTCCTTAAAAAGAAACCCATCTTGAAGATTAAACCTTTCAAAAGGACCCAACTTACAATCTGCAAAAATCTTGCCAAAATCAATACCATTAGCATAAAGTTTCTTGATTTGATCAAAACCCATCAATTTAGAAGTTAGAGTAGAAACTAAGACATACCTTCTTGAAAGTGCATCAACAACAACATTCTCTTTCCGTTATTTGTAAGAAATTACATAAGGACAAGTTTCAATAAATTTAACCCACTTATCATGCCTCCTACTAAGCTTACCTTGACTTTTCAAGTACTTCAAGGGTTCATGGTTAGTTTTAATGACAAACTCTCTTGGCCACAAGTAATGCTGCCATGTGGCTAAAGCCCTTACCAAGCATATAACTCTTTGTCATAAGTGGAATAGTTCAATGTGTCTCCACTCAACTTCTCACTAAAGTAGGCAATATGTTTAGAATGTTGCATCAAAACAAAACCTATTTCTTTGCCAGAAGCATTACATTCAATTACAAAAGATTCAGAAATATCAGGCAATTGTAACGAAGGAGCAGAACATAAATTTTCTTTCAACAAGTTAAAAGAATCATCTTGTTCTTTTCCACATGTAAAAATCTTATCCTTTTTAATAACTTCAGTTAAAGGAGAAGAAATGGTGCTAACTTTTCTCACAAACCTCCTATAAAAACTAGCAAGTCCACGAAAACTCCTAACTTCAGTTACACTCTTAGGTTTAGGCCATTCCTTTATTGCTTTGATTTTCTCTTCATCAACCTCAACACCTTTAGAACTAACTACAAAACCCAAGAAAATCACACGATCCACACAAAAAGTACACTTTTTAAGATTAGCAAATAAAAGTTTCTTTCAAAAAACTTCAAAAACTTGTTTTAAGTGTTCTATATGCTCCTCTAAAGTGTTAGAAAAGATCAAGATATCATCAAAGTACACCATAATAAATTTTTCATGAAAATCCTTAAAGATATAATTCATTAATCTCATGAAAGTTCTAGGTGCATTAGTCAAGCCAAAAGGCATAACTAACCACTCATAAAACCCGTATTTGGTCTTGAAAGAAGTTTTCCATTCATCTCCAGGATTTATTGATGGTAACCACTTTTAAGATCAATTTTAGAAAAGATTTTTTATCCATGTAATTGATCCAACATGTCATTGAGACGAGGAATATGATGACGATACTTTACCATTATCTTGCTGATTTCTCTACAATCCACGCACATCCTCCAAGTTCCATCCTTTTTGGGTACCAATAGGACGGGAACAAAGCAAGGGCTCATGCTCTCTCTCACAAAGTCTTTCTCAAGCAACTCCTCAAATTGCCTTTGAAGCTCTTTTGTCTCTTCTAGATTACTCCTATAAGAAGGTCTATTTGAGATTTGTGATCCAGGCACAAAATCAATTTGATGCTCAATTCCACGTAAATGTGGCAATCCATTAGGAATCTTCAGGAAAGACATCTTCAAATCTTGCAAAAGAGAAGAAATACTACTTGGGAAACAAGAAGTTAGTAACTCAGAATTAATCAAAGTTTCTTTGTAAGTAAGTAATATTATGTGCAAACCCCTCTTTTCTTGCATTTAAACACACTTTGGATTCTATTTAGAAACTCTCTTTTTTTACTTTCCTTAACCTCTTTCCCCTCACCAAGACTTTCTACTTTTTCACTCAAACCCTTTTTATCTATTCTCTCAAATTGATGTCCCCCTCTCTCTTTCTCTAGGCCATCTATCTTTTTTTTCTAACTCTTGGCCTCCTTTCTTTTCTTTTCCCTCAAGCTCACTTTTTATCCCTCCCCTTGGTTTTCCCATTGTTTCCCTTAATCTCTTCTGACCTTCAAACACATGAGAATGAGATAAAGGTTCAAGAGTAAATTTCCTGCCATTAAGTTCAAGAGAATATATATTCTTCCTTCCATCATGAAAAATATTCCTATCATACTGCCAAGGATGACCCGGTAAGATATGACAAGCTTGCATATGGATTATGTCACAAAGAATATCATCCTCATATCTACCTACATTGAATGAAATCATTTATTGTTTGTTTATCTTTAGTTCACCACTATAATTTAACCATTGGAGTCTCTAAGGAGTAGGGTGATTTCATGCATGCAAGTCCCAGTTTTTCCACAAAATATGAAATCACCACATTAGCACAACTACCACTGTCAATGATCATAGAACAAGTTTTCCCCTTTATCCCACACCTAGTATGGAATATATTCTCCCTTTGTTCTTCACTATCGCTTCACAAATTGATAGTCATAATCATCCTAACTACGCCAATCATGACATCATTAAAAGGTAGTTCTACTTCATCTTCATCTTCACACACACCTCTCCCCTCTTTCTCACGTTTATTACTCTCGTATTCTCCACTCATAATCTTCCTAGACACCCAATCATACTAGTATGAGGCAGTTCTATTTGTGTTCATTACTCACATCTCCATCTTCTTCTTCTCCCTCACTTTTTTCACTCTCATATCCCCCATCTTCTCTAAGAATGATGTTTTTCCTACTTGGACATTCGTGCATCATATGTCCCCTTCCTTTACATTTATGACATTGAATAGAACTAGAAGCTGTACAAGGTTTAGTGTTAAAGGTTTTACCTCCCTCTTTGTTCTCAAATTTTCCTTTACCCTTGTCTTCTTGAGGTCTAGAAGAACTCTGCATCTCTTGATTCGACCATGGATTCTTGGAGATGGTGTTTGACCAAACTTTCCACGAGCTAGTTTGCTTTATTTATTTTGCTTTTCTAGCTTTACAGACAAATCAACTAACTCATATATTGTTACATATTGTTGTAATTCTACTACATCAGCTATTTCCTTATTTAAACCATTTAAAAACCTAGTCATTGTAGCCTCTTCTTCCTCCATACAATTAGCTTGGATCATAACCATGTCCATAGCCTTAAAGCATTCATCCACAGACATGGACCCTTGGTTCAATGTTTGAAGACGTTGTTGTAGCTCTCTTTGAAAGTGTCATGGAACAAATCTCTTCCTCATCACCCTCTTCGTCTCATCCCAAGTAGCAATTGGTGCTTGTCCTTCTTGCAATTTGTCCCTAGAAAGCTTTTTCCACCAAATAGCAGCATACTCAGAAAACTCAACAACAACAAGTATAACCTTCTTACCTTCAGAGTAGTTGTGACAGTCAAAGATGGCTTCAACCTTTCTCTCCCAATAAAGATACAAGTCTGGATCCTGGTTTCCCTTGAAAGATGGTATCTTCATCTTTATACTACTTATATTGTCATCTTCTACTTTACCTCTTTGTCCCCTCCTATCTCTTCCCACCCTATCAAAATTAATATCATTAAAATCATCTATAGGGTTTTCTTGATTTACAATGGAGGGTACATTTCTCCTAGCTTGGGGCCTAACATTATTTCCCCTCCTAAGTTCAGCTATTGTATCATTTTGCTCAGCAACGGCGTCCTTATTTTTTGGAATTGCAAATTCCACCTTTCGAATTGTTGATGCATAACTTTCAAGGTAAAATCATTTCTTGCTTTGATTTCGGCTTCTTGGAGAACCCTTTGTTCACCATCACTACTTGTACGTGACATCTTAAATAAAATAAACTATATCCCACAAATTGGCTTTTCCCTCAGCTTTTCTCACACGCACTTGACTTTTTTTTCCTCAAAAGAACCTTTGAACAAAATACATTGTAGATTTATAGTTAAACCCAACTCGTATGAAGTTCTTAGTAATAAAATATGGATTTTTGGGGAATGAATGAAAGAAGAACCAAATCCTAGAACTTGTAGGCTCGGTTGAAATAAGACACAAACAAAAAGGAAAGGATTATATATTTAGATCAGAAAGAGTAAGAAAAAATGAATTTTTTCTTATCTTTGAAATCCAGGATCCGCTCTTCTCGTTTCCTTTGTTAGTTTTTAGAAAAAAATTAAATACAAAAAAAATTTCTTGGAGAGCAAATAATTCTTTTTTAAATTGATTTTCGTTTTCTTTTTGCTTTTTTTTTAAACTTTTTTTTTCAATTTACTATTCACGATGCTACAGTAACGTTTTTTTTTCCTTTTTTTGCTCTTAGTATTCAAGAAATCCCAAGAATTATGAAGAAAGAAATCTTTATAGAACCGCTCTGATACCACTTGATAACAACAAGGTCGGGAATCCAAACTAGAGTATGAATTTGAGAAGTAAATGCAGAAGCAATACAAAAAGGAATTGAACGACTAAAATTAAAGTGTAGAAAATAAAGGATATGTGAAGATTCAGGGAAAGAATTCTAATAACTTCCTAGAACGCAGGTTCTATAGCCTTGACAAGATCCAAGCAACAATGTTATGATCTATTGAAAAAATCATACGCCTTTACTTAAGAAAATAAAAAACAATAAGTTCGGATCTTGACCGCTTTACAAGTAACTTGAGACAACAATTACTAACTAGTATTAATCGCCTTCTAAGAATACCACAAAGGAATCAATGATATAACAACAAAGAAGTTATCTTACTACCTTGAACTATGAACTAGTAAAGGTTGAAAGATAAATCTCATAACATAAGTAACAAAGGTTCAAAAGAACTCTCAAATGTTTAATATTATTAATCAATAATGAAGTACCACAATGAATGGAAAGAACTTCTATTTATAGGTGTCATGACCCGGAATTCCACCTTAGGGACCATGATGGCGCCTAACATTTCACTTGATAGGCGAGCCAACATATGAGGATCTTTAAGCCAATTTTAATCAATTACGATAAGTAAAAAACAATTAAGCCGAACTGAAATTTATACTGATTGCGAAATAACATAAACATCGTTAATATCTAAGTACAACCCAGGTTTGGGGTCATAATTCACGAGCTTCTAGAGTCTCTACAAACAGGGTTTAAAATAAATACAATTGTATTGAACAAAAAGAACAGTAGAATAGCAAAAATGTAAGGGGATTGCAAGGTCTGCAAACGCCAACAGAACTACCTCAAGTCTCCAAAAGAAAATCTGAACTGAAATGCCTCACGGATAGCTGGGACCAGTATAAAAATCTGCACTAGAAGTGCAGAGTGTAGTATGAGTACAACCGACCCAATGTACTCCGTAAGTGTCGAGCCTAAACTCGACGAGGTAGTGACGAGGCGATGACAAGATACCCACGTAAAATAAACCTGTGTAGATAACAATATACGTACAACACAATAAGAAATAAAAGCTAAACATATGATTTTGGCAGGGGACAAGATAAAAGGGGGGTACAAGATACGATAAATACTACAGTGAATGATAGCAAGAAACAGTCAATAAGCCTTTAACCAGCAAAGCGAATAACCATAATGAACCAAACTGCACGACATCACCCTTTGTGCTTTTACTCTCAACCTCACTATGAAACAACAATATTGGCACATCATCATCATTCGTGCTTTTACTCTCAACCTCACTGTGAAACAATAATATCGGCACGACATCACCTTTCGTGTTTTTACTCTCAACCTCACTGTGAAACAGTAATAACTGCACGACATCACCCTTCGTGCTTTTACTCTCACTTTCATCATAATCAATAGATACAACACGACATCACCCTTCGTGCATTAACACTCTCCCTTACCATAACAATGATCATAAACAAAAGGGAGACAAAATAAGCAAGAACATGTCTCACATCAACAATGTTTCCACAATACCAACCTCAACTTCGAAAAAACAATACTCAATTGTCTCAAATAGGCCATGTGCGAAAAGAATGATCAATTTAGTAATTAACTAGTCTAAGCATGGATATCATGATCAAAGAAAGAAATAAATTACAAGAAAACAAGTTCCACCACATGCTTTGACCTAACAACAACGCATAAGTACTCGTCTCCTCATATATACGTTGTACTAAACATCTAAACAAGTAGAATATAGGTAAACAAGTCCTAATCCCTCAAGTCAAGGTTATCCACGACACTTACCTCGCTCTAAAGACCAATTCAAATCTCTACCGAGGCCTTTCCCCTAGAATCCGCACTCCAAACCACTCGTATCTAACCACAATTGACTCAATAATATCAAATATTGCTAAAGCAATCAATTAAAATGCATAAATTTAAAATTTCCAAACTTCCCCTAAAAAGTCAAAATTTGACCCAGGGTCAAGGTTTAGACCAAAATCCATTTACCCATTCATCCCGAGCCTCATTATGCAATTTGTTTCGTAATCCGACCTCAATTTGAGGTCTAAATCCCTAATTTACAACCTCCCTATTCTTCCTAAATCCCTTATTTTCTACCATGGAAGAACAAAGATTAGGGCTAGAAATTTAATGGGTGGTGTTATAAATGGAAGAAAATGAGTTAACGTGTACAAACCTATGAATTAGTGTTGAGTTTTCTCTATAAAATTGCTCTAGGCCGAGCTCAAATGGAAGGTTTACGAAAAATGGGAGAAATCCCATTTTGGAATTGCTTTGAATCACTGGCGTCATGTTTTCTTCGCGTTCACGAAGAGCATGGCCTAAATGGCTTACGCGATCGCGAGTAACTCCACGTGTTCGCGAAGGTCTAGCCTGACTCACCTCAGCGTTTGCGAGACTGGGCTCACGTTCGCATAGAGTTACCTAAACTCTCCCTGTCCAGCCTATCTAACACTACATGTTCGCATGTGAATGGTCGTTCATGAAGAGAAAACCCCATAATGCTTCGCGTTCGCGACCAAGGTCTCGTGTTTGCGACCAAGGCCTCGTGTTCGCATAGGACAAAACCTCCCCAGTCCCAGGTTCCCCTTCGCGATCGCGAGAAAAGCTTCATGATCACGAAGCACAACACACGAGATGACAGTTGAAGCTAAAAAACCAGATTTGTCTAAGTTCAAATGGTCCATAGGCTATCCGAAACTCACCCGAGCCCGGGAGGCTCCAAATAATATGTGCACACAAGTCCAAAAACCTCAAGCGAACTCACTCGCGCGATCAAAACACCAAAATGACACCTAGAACTACGAATTGGGCACCAAACCAAATGAAATTTTCAAGAAAACTTTATAATTGTTATTTTAACAACCAGACTTCCGAATCACGTCAAACCAACTTCGTTTCTTACCAAATATGACAGACAAGTCATAGATATAGTAATGAACCTGTACCGGGTTTCAGAACCAAAATACAGACTCGATATCAGCAAAGTCAAACATTGGTCAAACCTTCTAAGTCATTAAGCCTTTAAACTTCAATTTTTCAACAAAATACGAAAACTCGAGCTAGAGACCTCAGAATTCGACTCTGTGCATACGCCTAAGTCCCAAATCACGATACGGGCCCACCAGGACCGTCAAAACACAAATTCGGGTCTGTTTGATCAAAACGTTGACCAAGGTCAACTCAAATAGGCTTTAAAGGCAAAATCTCATATTTTATCAATTTGTAACATAAAAGCTTTCCAGAAAAACACCCATACTGCGCACGTAAATTGAGGAAGTCTAAGATGAGATATTGGAGGTTTCGAAACACTTATTTAAGGTTTAAAACTCAAGATGACCTACCGGGTCATCACAATAGGAGTAAAAGTCCTTAAAACTACGTAGGGTGGCTGCCAAGGCAAACTCTAACTTGGAGGCTAAGCTAAATACTAGAAACCTAATAAAAAGTAATAAAAATAAGAGGGCGGGCGACCAAATCCCTTTGGGGAAGATAATAGAATTGGGCCTTAAAACTACTAGTTTGCACCATTGGTTTGGACTCCAATTGGGCTTCTTTTGAAACACCCCCTTTTGGACCTCTTTTAAGCCATTTTAAGCTCTTCTGGGTGCCCTTTTGGTGGATTTCAAGGGTTGATGTCGGGACCCAATCTTCCTCTTCTTGAACTTCAATTTGGGCCATCAAATAATTGTAAAACTTGGACAATTCATCTCCTTTGGTCTTGATCTCTTGCTCTACAATTAAAAGCTTCTTTATTGGCCATTAAAATCCAACAACCTTAGAATGAAATTCTTTAGCTTGAGATCTTGTAAATGGTCTTCTTGGAGCTTCCAAAACTCTATCCTTGTTCTTGATGCTGTCAGTTTAGCATAAATGCGGGAATAGAAGTAATGCAAGCCAAAGTGGCAATACTCAACATCGCTCCCTAGAACTAGGTAGTACAAAGTCACGAGATCCAGCTGAATATATAGGAATATCTCAAATGTACAACACATTTCAGATAATAAAATGACAGTATAAAAAAGGAAAGGACTTCAAATACTGCGACGGTCAATGCAGCTACCTCGAATCCTGGATCTGCTAACTCCAACACCTGGATCTTCACAAAAACATGTAGAAGTGTAGTATGAGTACACCACGATCGATACCTAGTAAGTATCTAGACTAATCTCGGTGAGGTAGTGACGTGGCTCAAGTCATGTTATACTCACTAGTACAAAATAACATGTACAATAAATCAAAGGACTAGCAACATAAAAGATAACAGAAACAACAATAATAATATCATCGAAACAAGTGATAACAGTTAAAACAAGAAAACAACTCGGCTTCAACAACAAAAAATTAAAATAGAAATATACACCAATGATACCTCACACCCACATTGTTAGCTTCACTCGCACGACAAGGACCTTGTGCCACAATACCATTAACATTGGTACGACAAAGACCTTGTGCTAATATCAAACACATTTGCACAGAAGAAACCCCGTGCCTGCACGGTAAAGACCTTGTGCCTATATCAACCACACTCGCACGGAAGAAACCTCATGCTCGTATGGTAAATACCCCGTGTCAATACCCAAACATTTCGTTCGACATGTCCGCATGTGCCACAAAATCACAAACAACAATGCCGAAGCTTTTATCACTGATATGACTACATATTTTTATCAGCAAATGCACGAGGACATGTAAAATAGTAAGGTACGAATGGGTATTTAAAAAATAAAGCATTACTACGGCTAAAAACAAGTGTACTGATCATGTTCATATAGCCAAAAAGTGATTAAGCATGGTTCATGTGCTATACATCCTCAAATTAGGGCATATTAATAGCCTAAGACCTATTCCAGTCACAAACCACACATAGAACCCATGCACACGCTCTTCATTTCGTGTACAAGTCGCATTCCACATAACAAAAATAAGCAAGTATGGACAAATCCCTAAGGGTTTTCCCCACACAAGGTACCTCAAACGAGCCAAATCAATACTCTAAGAAGCCTTTCCCACGTGAATCAACCTTCGAACGACTCAAATCTAGCTAAAATAACTTAATAATATCAATAGAATCCATAGAAAACAAGCTCAAACAATAAAGCTAAGATCTTGGTTCAATTATGCAAAGTCAACCAAGGGATCGCATTCCGAAACTTGACCAAACCGACGAATTCCGAACACCCACCCCGATACGAGTCCAAATATATGTGTTTCATCCAATTCCAACCTCAAATCGACCCTCAAATCATCAATTTTCACTCTCCAAAATTATAGTCCAAAAATTCCCAAATCCCACCTTAAATTCACATAAACTAGGTGTAATAACCTATGATTAATGATAAGTAGGGATTTTGACCTCTTATTTGCTCTCTTTTACTTGTGTATTAGGTCAAAAATGCTTAAAGGTATTCTCGGAAACTAACGAAATGTGTTTGCTTACAAGAATTTCTCAATATGAGCCAAAGGAATCAAAATCAACTCAAGGAGTCAAAAGCTGAACAAGAGACAAAATAGGACAAAAGAGGCCAACTGTGCGGCCCACATGATTTAGTATGCGGCCGCAAAATCAAGCTAAGAGACTGAAGATCTACCAAGTAAAGAAGTGCGTACCGCAAAATATTATGGGGCCACAAAAGTCATTGTGCGGTCTCGTTCAATATTATGCGGTCCACAAGAAATGAGATTCAAAGACTTGATATTTTGGCAAAATGAAGGGCGCAGACTGCACCAAAATTGTGCTTCCGCAAGATGTCAAGTGCGGTCGCACACACAATTGTGCGGTCTGCAGGAATGAAGATTCAGAGGGTTGTTTCAAGACCAAGGTCCAGGAAGTGCGGACCACATCATTTTTATGCGGCCGCATAATCATGAGGGCGACCGAAATCAGAATTTTGCAGTCCGCAAAAGTCCAGCCAAAGCCAGAACTTAAAGTTGAAGACTGCGGACCGCACCACAATTATGCGGCTACACTCAGAATTATGCGGTCGCACAACCTCTGCAGGGGAATTTTTGTCAGATATTTTTAGCTTAGTATAAATAGAACTTTTTGTCATATTTAGGTTAAGTCATGTTTTATAAGAGCACCTGTGACGATTTTCTTTTCTGCTTTTGGAAATTTTGTACTAGATTAATCTCTAAATCTAATATTATAGATTCTATCTTCAATTTCTTCAATTTGCATGAGTAGCTAAACCCATAACTAGGGTTGTGACCCAATTCTAGTGTGGGTATTTAATGGGTGTTTTATTTAGGGCTTCTTAGTGATTGGGTTAGTGATATTTAGCATTGTTCTTGCTAGAACTCAAGAATTAATGGTTGTAAACATTGATTCATGCCTAAATGACTTAGTCTCTACTTGAGAAAATGGGACTAAGTATAGGAAAACTTGGCTAACAAGGAATTAGGGTGAACTCAAGATACTGATAGCCCCAATTAAAGGGTTAAACCTAGAGATAGTAATACCCGACTTGAGCTAATACCACTTGATTTGTATGAATACCCATCTGGACTTGAGAAAGCAAAATTGGACAAAATCATTCAAATTACCGAGAGGTATAGAGTGAGTACCCAGGTGTGATAGCTATATTACACCCCCATCTATCAAGCTTGCCCTAGATTTTACAACCCCTTAGATAACCACGTAGGTAGAATTCACGACCCTAGTTGTAACGACCAGACCGGTCGTTTTGAGATCCAGCACGTCGTTCATAGTTAGGAGTCATGAATAGCTTCATTTCGGGTATTGTCAGAGTTGAAATTCAGGAGGTTTGGAGTTAAATTGAAAGGAAAATTTTCATTTCAGAAGCCTTAAGTTGAAGAAATTGAGTAAGACTGGAATTTTGAGTAAATGACCTCAGAATCAGGATCTGAAGGTTCCAGCAGGTTCGTATGGTGATTTTAGACTTGGGCGTATGTCCGGATTGGGATTTGGATAACCCGAGAGCATTTCGGTGTATATTGTGGAAGTCAACATTTTTGAAGAAATTTTCTAAGTTTGGCTTGAAGCGCATTTCAATGATATTGATGTCTGTTTGGGATTTCGAGTTTGGGAAAAGCTCCGTATGGTGATTCTGGAGTTGGGAACGCGATCGGAAGTGAATTCGGATGTCCGGAGGTCGTTTTGAAGTCATTTGGCTAAAGATAAAAATTTGAAGGTTTTTGAGAAGTTTGACCGAGAGTTTGACTTTTTGATATCGGGGTCGGATTCCAATTTCGAAAGTTGGATCAAGTTCGTAATGTTGAATATGATGTGTGTGCAGAATTTGGGATCAATCGGACGTGATTTGATAGGTTTCGGCATCAGATGTAGAAGTTTGAAATTTCAAAGTTTATAAAGTTTGAATTTTAGTGCGATTCGAGATTTCGGCATTGTTTGATGTAATTTGAGGCCTCGAGCAAGTTTGTATCATGTTTTGGGACATGTTGGTATAATTGGTTAAGGTCCCGAGGGCCTCGAGTGGATTTTGGAAGGTTAATGAAATGAATTTCGGACAAAAAAAAGAAGGAAAAAATACAGAAAATTTCTGCTGCATTTTTTGGACAGCAAATTGTGCGCCAAAGAGCTAAGTTTGGAAGCGTATATATAATAATCTATGAGAAATATGAATACTTGCAAAACATGAAAGTTGTAGATCGTGAAGTTTAATTTTCAGAACATTAAACCATTTGTCATTTGGAGTTTTGTGCATAAAGTTATGATTGATTGAATATGGATGATGGAGCGGTTTCGCTAGAATTTTCTGATGCAGGGAACCAACTTTAGAAGCTCATATCTCCGGATATATAAAGATTTATATGGTGTACAACCTATCTAATTAAAGATCTTCGAGTCTAGTTTCTAAATCTTCAAACCGTTTGTTATTTGGATATTTCACAAGAAGTTATGGGTGTTTTAACAGAAAGTGTTCAACAAGAGAAATTTAATAGGATGTACAACCTGTGCAGCACAAGTGCAAGGTACAACTCGATGAAGTAGGGGCAAATTCTTTAAACTCGAATTTTGGCCATTTCTTTCATTTGGATTGGATGATTTTGGAGAGATTTTGAAGGGGGATTTCATCAAGCATCAAAGGTAAGTTGTTTCTACTTATTTCCAAGTTAAATACAAGATTTATTACACAAATTTGATATGAGAAATTGAGAAAAATGTGGGGAAATTGCAAGAAAACCTAGAATTAATAAAATTTGATTTTAGCCATGAATTTGAGCATGAAAATTGTAAAAAATTGTATATTTGAGTTAATAAACTTATGGGTAGAATTTATCTTCGAGAAATTTCGGAATCTGGGCAAGTGGGCCCGAGGGCATTTTGGTCAATTCCTTGAGCGGAGTTGGGAAATTATATAATCTGAATTTTTAACAAATATTAGAGTATACTTTCATTGAATTATCGTTATTTGGATTGTTTGGGGGCGTTGCGTGTAATGACCCGACCGGTCGTTTTGCGTTATCGGACCTCGTTTCCCTAAATGAGACTTTCCATAGCGGCTTCTTGTGATTTTTGACTTGCGGGGACGGGTGGTTCAGGATTTGGAAGTGTTTAGGGTGCTATAGGAACACTTGGTTCCTTAAGGTTGGCCTTTTTGGCCAAGTTTGACTTTGGTCAATATTTTGGGCAAACAACCTCGGAATCAAGTTCTGACATCTCCAGTAGCTTCGTATGATGATTTCAGACTTGAGCGTATGTTCAGAACGGGTTTCGATGACCCGGGAGAATTTTGGCACCCAATAAAGAAATAAGAATTTCCTTAAGTTTGAAATTTGGTTTGGAACGTGATTTTATATTATCGAGGTCCGAATGAAATTTCGGGAACGGAAATAGTTCTGTTATGTCATTTATAGACTAGTACCATATAAGATGCCACATGGCCATAATAGTAAAGTGTGTGAAAAGCGAGTAATATTTTAAGTAAGTGGAAATAATTCTTAATTATACGAGTAATTGATTAGCGATTTATTACCTAATTAAAAAACTTAGGATAAAGATGGGAAAAGTGACGTGGCAGCAAGCCACTACTAAAGCCTATGACTCTTAGTCATATTGGCTTAGTGGCCATTTAAAGTATAAGATACTTACGTAAGTATAAGACATAGATTTGGTTTCATAAGACATTAAAAAGTTGGTCTCTTCCTAAATTCTTACTTAAGACAGTTTCAAACCACACTACATTTCTAACATTTTTCAATACAACAATCAGATGGGGGTTCGGCACCTTGACAACGAGAATTCTTAGAGAAGTCCCACAAAATTCCTTCAAACCAAACGTTAGAAATTCCTACAAAGTTTTCATCAAAAATTTCTTGCAACCAAACAATTCCAACGGGAATTATTAGCACCTTAGAAACGTAAACTTTTGTGATCCTAAGGGAGTACGGTGCAATCTTTTCCAAGAATGTATGTTATACAGATTTTTTCTACTCCAATTACGAGTCCTCGGGTGTAGAGTTCGGAGTTGCGGGCACGTTATTGGTCCGAGAGTTAGATTCAACACGAGGCGAGTCTCTTTTCCAAGTGTTCTACATGTTGTATGTAATTGTTTGCGGGGGCCACGTACGTACCAAGTGACGAGAGTCCGTACTTGGCGACTATATTAAATATTGCTATGTCGGGTAGCCTTAGGATTCACAAGCATGCCTCTATGTGTCCTATTTGTACCTTGTATATGTGTTAGGAATTGTATAATTCTGCTGAAATGATATGGAAACGTAAGACATTATGATTTACATCCCAGTTGACTATCCGTGGTATTGGCACAATCCTGTTGAGTTCACTGTTAAGTTGGTCCACATATGTACTTATATATATATGAACTTGTTATCGAGTCAGCACACGAGTCGCTGGTATGATGCGCGACCGTGGTTAGCTTATTACTATTATTATCGAGTCAGCACACGAGTCGCAGGTATGATGCGCGATCGTGGGTCAACTTATAATTATCGAGTCAGCACACGAGTCGCTGGTATGATGCGCGGCCGTGGGTCAACTTATTACTATTATTATCGAGTCAGCACACGAGTCGCAGGTATGATGCGCGATCGTGGGTCAACTTATAATTATCGAGTCAGCACACGAGTCGCTGGTATGATGCACGACCGTGGGTCAGCTTATTACTATTATTATCGAGTCAGCACATGAGTCGCAGGTATGATGCGCGATCGTGGGTCAGCTTATCATTATCGAGACAATGCGCGATCGTGGGTCAACTTATTATATCGAGTCAGCACGCGAGTCGCATGTATGATTCGCGATCGTGGGTTAGCTTATGACCTCAGTCCTTATGACCACCCTTACGACTCCGGTCGGTTGTCTGGTCCTGGTATGTATATGATCACTTGAGTTCTGAGTCACTTATAACTGGGTTGTCAGGTATTTTTTGAGATGAGGGTAAGACACATTGGTGTTCCTTTTCAGTTATCACTTGGATTACCCTATTTGATATGCACCTATTGTTTATTATCTTACACCTATGTACTTAAGATTTATTTGGTACTATCTCAAAGATATGGATTTGTCAGACAATCTGAGGAAAAGATAGTGGAAATTGTCATCTATTTTGATAATTGAGGAAAAAAAGGGTGAAAATAGGTATTTACGTATTTTTCAGAAATTACTCAGACTTCAGTGCTTTATATGTGTAATTTTTTGCTTAACTGTCTTCATATGCCTACTACTTTCATCATATTTTGTCATATTGCTATTGTTGGACCTTAGTGAGTGTCGAGTCGACCTCTCGTCACTACTTCTTCGAGATTAGACGGGATACTCACTAGGTACATATATGTATATGTACTCATGCTACACTTTCTGTGCATTTTGTTGCACAGGTACCTTTATAGTACAGGGATCGACTTGGAGACTTATACGAGCTGCATTTACCCGGAGGCGTTCCGCAGCTAACAGTGTCTCCCTTCTATGTATTTACATTATTATCTTTATAGTCTTTGTCCAATTTATTTCTCGGACAAGCATTGTTAATTGTATAAATTCTTAAAAGTTGCTCATGTACTTGTGTCACTGGGTTCTGGGGATGTGATGAGATATATCTTATTACAATAAATTGATTTCCTGTCGTATTATGAAATGCAAATAAAGGTAACGATTTATAAAATGTTAAACAGGAAAGTATTTTAACTTATTGAGGGGTGGCTTGCCTGACAGTGGTGTCCGGCGCCATCACGACCTATAGATTTTGGGTCGTGACATTGCGCATCCGTTGGGGTCGTCGTAGGGGCTCGGAAGCCGGTGATGAATCTTCGGAGCGAGGTGAGTCTCCTTTCCAACCTTGTAAGGGGGAAATGTCCCCATAGGTTCCTTATTTGTTATGTATACATGTTGTGGGGGCCGCGTACGTACCAAGTGACGAGCGTCCGTACGTGGCGACTATTATTCTATGTCGGGTAGTTTTAGGACTCACAAGCATGACTCTATTTGTCTTACATGTATCTTTGGATGTATTTTGAGTTGCATATTACTTTTAAAATGATATGGAAATGTGGAAAGTTACGATTTAAATCCCCAGTTGATTAATCCATGATATGAGCATAGTCCTACTGAGTTCACTGTTGTTTTTGGTATATATACATATATACGTACATATAAGAGTCAGCACACGAGTCGCAGGTATGATTCGCGATCGTGGGAAGCTTTATAGTAATGACATATAATTGAGTCAGCACACGAGTCGCAGATATGATTCGCGATCGTGAGAAGCTTTATAGTAATGGTATATAATTGAGTCAGCACACGAGTCACATGTATGATTCACGATCGTGGGAAGCTTTATAGTAATGGTATATAATTGAGTAAGCACAAGAGTCGCAAATATGATTCGCGATCGTGGAAAGCTTTATAGTAATGGTATATAAATGAGTCAGCACACGAGTCGCAGGTATGATTCGCGACCGTGGGAAGCTTTATAGTAATGGTATATAATTGAGTCAGCACACGAGTCGCAGGCATGATTCGCGATCGTAGGGAGCTTTTTGATAAATCAATATAATCGAGTCAGCACTCGAGTCGCAGATGTGATTCGCGATCGAGGGGAGCTTTACGACTATTCAGTGTTTATATATTTCCGTCCGACTCCGGCTAATTGTCTTGTTCTGGTATTGTATCGTCACTTGAGTCTGAGTCACTTATAGTGGGATTGTCAAGTATTGTGTAAACGGAGGATTTGGCACTTGCAGTTCCTTTTCAGTTGTTACTTGGATTACATTATTTGCTTATGTACTTGTTGATTTCTGCTTCACATGCCTACTACTTTAGACATATCTCTTTTTATATTATATTGCCGGACCTTAGTGAGTATCTAGTCGACCTCTCGTCACTACTCCTTCGAGTTTAGACGGGATACTCACTAGGTACATATATGTATATGTACTCATACTACACTTTCTTTGCATTTTGTTTCACATGTACCTTAATAGTACAGTGATCGATTTGGGAACTTATACGGGTTGCATTCATCCAGAGGCATTCCACAGCTGCCGGAGTCTCCCTTCTGTGTACTTACATTTTATATTTATTGCCTTTGTCCAATTTGTTTTTCGGACAAACATTGTATAATTGTATAAATTCTTAGCATTTACTCATGGACTTGTGTCATCGGGTTCTGGGGATGTCTTGGTATTTCTTTTTTTGTATTAAGTTGGTTTCATGCCTTATTTAAATTACAAAATTTATTTATTTAATAATGAAAAAATGCAAGAAGAGGCTTCGATTCTAAAATGTTAAACAGGAAAGTGTTCCAACTAATTAAGGGGTCAGCTTGCCTGACAGTGGTGTCCGACTCCATCACAACCCATAGGTTTTGGGTCGTGACAACGTGGTATCAGAGCACTAGGTTCCTTAGGTTTCACGAGTCATGAGCAAGTCTTGTAGAGTCTTGCAGATCGGTACGGAGACATCTGTACTTATCTTCGAGAGGCTACAAGGTTGTAGGAGTACTTCCCTTCTTGATTCCTCATCGTGCGATTTGATTCCATTAAGGCTTATGCCTATGTTTCTTCCTACTCAATCTTATACGTCGCGAAGCTCTTGCTATGATTAGAGGCTTTGAGGAATTGAAATGGTGCTGATGCTTTCCATGTGCAGTTGGTTAGGGCTGTTATTGCTGCCCTGCAGAAGAATAATATGTTGTTTCAGCTCAGTAATTGTGTTTCTGAGGACTTTGAGGCTATGATCAGGTTGTTATGATGCTTACGATTGGATATCGCGCGGTGTTGATAGGATGGTAGGATGCTTGCCCATATGTAGGGGCAATGAATGACTTGAAAGGAGGTCTTCTCAGGGCGTGGTTTCGAGATTCAGTGTTTTAGTTCCGGCAAAGGAAATGCATTAGGGATATGAATGGTCAGGTGGGGGTTGATAAAGTAATGAGACTTGGTGCTATCAAGCGAGGTGGAGTTTTCATCCGTGATGTGGTATCAGTGTTTTTGATCGAATAGAATATGTTAAATTCACCAGTGTTATAGCTCTTAGGTCGCATGGGGTTAGAGTGCTGTGACGCGATGTTGAAGAAGCGGTTATCAGAGATCGTGGTGTGTAGTGGTTCAGAATTGAACAGTTACCTCTAATAAGGCAGCTCGCGAAAGATGATCTTCGGAGAGTTCGATGTTGTGGTGATTTGCTGGCTCAAAGAGCTACAAAGAAGGATGTTGAATTAAGGACGCAACTGAGAAGCACGCGATGAAGGAAGATATGTGAAAAGTGATAGGTGGTGGTTCCATTTCAAAAATTCCAGGCGTAAGGAAAGAAAGTCGGGTAGTGCTTAAAGGAATGAGGTTAACCAAAGTGGGGGAGTCCCACCACCTGCAGTTGGGTTGTGTCCTCATGGAGTTGCGGATTGTCGGCATATTGGCAAGTTGTTACAGCTAAGGGAAAGGAGTATAGCTGTAATTGAGCATGGCATTCAATAAATGTGTGCGAAGTTGGTCCTATCGGACCAGGGTTAGGCTTTGGAAGACTAAGAATTCGTGCTTAAGGCATAGGCAAGTTGTAAGGGTAGCGACTCAGTCACGTGCTTCGTTGAAAGGGTGTTCATGTGCTAGGAGAGCCTTGGAGTTGATTGTATTCGGGGCGTCAGAGTGGTTGACTCTCAGTAGTGGTCCTAATGAATTCAAAAGTTAGAGAATGCGGTTTTAAGGGTTTCAGGCAGCAGTATAATTAAGAATCGAGCTTCTGCAGTATAATCACTAAGAGGAAAGAAGATGGTTGGAGTGTTTTATGTTATTTCAGCACGCTGGATAGTATCGGAGGAGTGAGAGGAATAGACTCCGGGTTGTAGAAAGATTATTAGGAGGTTGTGAGACGGGTTGCGGAATTTAGGCAGCATGGTCTCGTGAATCAAGGTCACTCGGGATGAGTGAGGGTTGAGCTTCTATGAGTTGAAGGAAGTTACTATTACCTTTAAGGCAACTAAAGATGATTAAAAGAAGATAGATTGGTTAGCCATGGTTGAAATGGCACAAGTACGACAGTGATCAGTTCCTTCGGCATGATTGAGTACGTGTACAGTCTGTGCAGATATGTGTGGGGCTTGTCGGCCGTCGTAATAGATTTCAGTTGGAAGCATTCAAGTATTATGGCGTGTCAGGTGTAGGCGGGTCCCAGAAGGGTTATGGTGGTTCAGACCACTACTTAAGGATTTGCATGTATTGTGATTGTGGGAGCTCACTTGTGTGTTGTTATGGTTATCAGGAATTGAGGTAAGTAAAGGCTCTATATGATGGAGTGTTCACCCTAATATTGGTTCAGGAGTTATGATGGAATTCTCGCACTATTTCATATTGGCATGTTAGGTGCAGTTAGCAGTATGTAACTGGACGTAAGAATCGAGATTTGCGGTTCGGTGTTAACAAAGATGTCATGATGCACGAAGGAGTAAGAATAAAGGATTTAAATGATTAGAATAAACTGATATTGTCTTCAGTGTCATCTGAGTTCGATGTTTGGTGAAAGAGGCTTTGTATCCTGGTTGCGGGTCCTTGAATTGTTTTACAGCCTTAGGGTGGTCGGTGGTATGGACGTGCATACTTGTTACCTTGTGTAGAAGGCCGTGGGAGCATGACCGCGGGAAGATTGCATAAGTGTGGCATGTAGTCACCTGATTGGTTGAAGAATTAGACCAAGTATAAAGGAGTGTAATATTGCTTAATTGAGAATTTATGCCTGGAAGGCGTTCGGCTCAGTTGGTTGTGGATTGTGGGGTGTTTATCTCGGCTATGATGGTTGTCCTCGTGTGTATAAGAAAAAGGTAGCGGGTTGTTTCGACCCAGGTAAGGCTATCAACCTAGTTCAGTGCGAGCAGAATCAGCTTGAAGTGAGTGAATGGATTTAAACAAGATTTTGGGCTTCATGCGAGTCATAGGTGTTCATTTCAGTATGGCACTCCTCAAGGAGGGGTATTGGGATATCAAGTGTTGTCCCGTCTTCGTCAAATTCATGTGATATTGTGATTGTGCCGTGTGAGTTGTGAAACGGCTTGATAATTTCTTATGTGTTGAGGTTCCTCGTAGTGACGAGGTTATGTGAGCAGGATGGCTCCTGAGATTCAGATTGTATATCGCACCTCAGTCGTGAAGGAGTTTTGTAGCATATGGCTCTATCAGTCTCCCCAGAATGTTATTATGCACTTAGCGTGCTTGTGATCGATATTCAGTGATTTGTAATAGTGAGCAATTCAGCTCTGTGTATATTTCCTTATGTAAATCTTATGATAGGATCGGGTGGCACGCCGCCACGGGTATGTTATTTGGATCAGGTTGCACGCCGCAACAGTGTGATGTTGAGCAAGGCTCCTGTAATTATTTTCTTGTGTTTTACTTCTTAATTTTCTGAGAAAAGTTCATATTAGCTGCGTGAGTTGAGTAGTCCCTTCCGGACTCATTTCCTTATGTGTCGCGTTCGAATTGTGGCCTATTGGCGCATTGTGGCATCGTGTGAGGCTAATGGCTGTGTTTGGGGTGATTGGTTGTCTGAACAGTTCATACTGGGTGAGACGAAATTTATAAATTTGGGGTCGGTGTGATAAGACTATGCAAGTATATTACAGGACAATCACCATCATTGGTTGTAATGAGATGATGATCTTAGTCAGGCGAAAGGATTTCAATGTTTAGTTAACTCTGCAGTTGGTTAGGAATTTCTACACATTTGCTCTGTTGTGGTGGTATCGCCAACATTATAGCAGGATGTATGTATGTATCTTATAAGGTGCTTTGAGGGCATCAAATTCGTAGAATTCTGGCTATTAAGGTTCATGGAGTGTCATTGTGGTCAGATGATGGATTATGCGGTGTATGGTGCTGATTAAGCAAAGATACGCAGTTGTGTTCTGGTGCCTCGTGTGGTAGTTGACGTGGTGTTCACATATTAGAAACAGGCATGGCAGAGAATTTCAAGTGTTGGAACTGGGGTCTGAGTTTATTATATGGATAAAAGGGAATATCTTAAGATTTTATCAAGCTAATGTGCTCAACTAGGTTGTGGTAGAACGGGAAGGTTCACAAGGTGTTAAACAGTAATTTCAGATAATTTTGGGGCAGTTCATGGCACATTCGAGGACGAACGTCTGTTTAAGTGGGAGAGAATGTAACGACCCGACCGGTCGTTTTGAGATCCAGCGCGTCGTTCAGTAGTTGGGAGTCATGAACAACTTCATTTCGGGTATTGTGACTTGTGTGTATGGTCAGAGTTGAAATTCAGGAGGTTCGGAGCTAAATTGAAAGGAAAATTCTCATTTTCAGAAGCCTTAAGTTGAAGAAATTGAGTAAGACTAGAATTTTGAGTAAACAACCTTGCAATCAGGATCTGAAGGTTCCAGCAAGTTCGTATGGTGATTTCGGACTTGGGCGTATGTCCGGATCGGGATTTGGATAACTCGAGAGCGTTTCGGTGTATATTGTGGAAGTCAGCATTTTTGAAGAAATTTTCTAAGTTTGGCTTGAAGCGCATTTCAATGATATTGATGTCTGTTTGGGATTCCGAGTTTGGGAATAGCTCTGTATGGTGATTCTGGAGTTGGGAGCGATCTCGGAAGTGAATTCGGATGTCCGGAGGTCGTTTTGAAGTCATTTGGCTAAAGATAAAAACTTGAAGGTTTTTGAGAAGTTTGACCGAGAGTTTGACTTTTTGATATCGAGGTCGGATTCCAATTACGAAAGTTGGAGAAGGTACGTAATGTTGAATATGACGTGTGTGCAAAATTTGGGGTCAATCGGAGGTGATTTGATAGGTTTCGGCATCAGATGTAGAAGTTTGAAATTTCAAAGTTCATAAAGTTTGAATTTTAGTGCAATTCGAGATTTCGGCATTGTTTGATGTGATTTGAGGCCTCGAGCAAATTTGTATCATGTTTTGGTACATGTTGGTATAATTGGTTAAGGCCCCGAGGGCCTCGGGTGGATTTCAGAAGGTTAACGGAATGAATTTCGGACAAAAAAAGAAGGAAAAATTACAGAAAATTTCTGCTGCATTTTTTGGACAGCAAATTGTGCGTCGAAGAGATAAGTTTGGAAGTATATATATATAATAATATATGAGGAATCTGAATATTTGCAAAACATGAAAGTTGTAGATAGTGAAGTCTAGTTTTCAGAACATTAAACCATTTGTCATTTGAAGTTTTGTGCATAAAGTAATGACTGATTGAATATGGATGGTGGAGCAGTTTCGCCAGAATTTTCTGATGCAGGGAGCCGACTTTAGAAGCTCTTATCTCCGGATATATAAAGATTTATATGGTGTACAATCTATCTAATTAAAGATCTTCGAGTCTAGTTTCTAAATCTTCAAACCGTTTGCAAGGTACAACTCGATGAAGCAGGGGAAAATTCTTTAAACTCGAATTTTGGCCATTTCTTTCATTTGGATTGGATGATTTTGGAGAGCATTTGAAGGGGGATTTCATCAAGCATCAAAGGTAAGTTGTTTCTACTTATTTCCAAGTTAAATACAATATTTATTACATATATTTGATATGAGAAATTGGGGAAAATGTGGGGAAATTGCAAGGAAACCTAGAATTGATAAAATTTGATTTTAGCCATGAATTTGAGCATGAAAATTGTAACAAATTGTATATTTGAGTTAGTAAAGTTTTGGGTAAAATTTATCTTCGAGAAATTTCGGAATCCGGGCCCGTGGGCCCGTGGGCATTTTGGTCAATTCCTTGAGCGGAGTTGGGAAATTATATAATCTGATTTTTTAGTAAATATTAGAGTATACTTTCATTGAATTATCGTTATTTGGATAGTTTGGGGGCGTTGCGCATCCATTGGGGTCGTCGTAGGGGCTCGAAAGCTGGTGATGAATCTTCGGAGCGAGGTGAGTCTCCTTTCCAACCTTGTAAGGGGGAAATGTCCTCATAGGTTCCTTATTTGTTATGTTTACATGTTGTGGGGGCCGCGTACGTACCAAGTGACAAGAGTTCGTACGTGGCGACTATTATGCTATGTCGGGTAGTTTTAAGACTCACAAGCATGACTTTATTTGTCTTACATGTATCTTTGGATGTATTTTGAGTTGCATATTACTTTTGAAATGATATGGAAATGTGGAACATTACGATTTAAATCCCCAGTTGATTAATCCATGATATGAGCATAGTCCTACAGAGTTCACTGCTATTTTTGGTACATATACATATATACGTATGTATAAGAGTCAGCACACGAGTCGCAGGTATGATTCGCGATCGTGGGAATATTTATAGTAATGATATATAATTGAGTCAGCACGTGAGTCGCAGGTATGATTCGCGATCGTGGGAAGCTTTATAGTAATGGTATATAATTTAGTCAGCACCACGAGTCGCAGGTATGATTCGCGATCGTGGGAAGCTTTATAGTAATGGTATATAATTTAGTCAGCACCACGAGTCGCAGGTATGATTCGCGATCGTGGGAAGCTTTATAGTAATGGTATATAATTGAGTCAACACACGAGTCGCAAGTATGATTCGCGGTCGTGGAAAGCTTTCTAGTAATGGTATATAAATGAGTCAGCACACGAGTCGCAGGTATGATTTGCGATCGTGGGAAGCTTTATAGTAATGGTATATAATTGAGCCAGCACACGAGTCGCAGGTATGATTTGCGATCGTGGGAAGCTTTATAGTAATGGTATATAATTGAGCCAGCACACGAGTCGCAGGTATGATTTGCGATCGTGGGGAGCTTTATGATAAATCAGTATAATCGAGTCAGCACTCGAGTCGCAGATATGATTCGAGATCGAGGGGAGCTTTACGACTATTCAGTGTTTATATATTTCCGTACGACTCCGACCAGTTGTCTTGTTCTGGTATTGTATCATCACTTGAGTCGGAGTCACTTATAGTGGGATTGTCAGGTATTGTGTAAACGGAGGATTTGACACTTGCAGTTCATTTTCAGTTGTTACTTGGATTACATTATTTGCTTATGTACTTGTTAATTTCTGCTTCACATGCCTACTGCTTTAGCCATATCCCTTTTTATATTATATTGCCGGACCTTAGTGAGTATCTAGTCGACCTCGCGTCACTACTCCTTCGAGTTTAGACGGGATACTCACTGGGTACATATATGTATATGTACTCATACTACACTTTATGTGCATTTTGTTTCACATGTACCTTAATAGTACAGTGATCGATTTGGGGACTTATACGGGCTGCATTCATCCAGAGGCATTCCACAGCTGCCGGAGTCTCCCTTCTGTGTACTTACATTTTATATTTATTGCCTTTGTCCAATTTGTTTTTCGGACAAGCATTGTATAATTGTATAAATTCTTAGCAATTGCTCATGGACTTGTGTCACCGGGTTCTGGGGATGTCTTGGTATTTCTTTTTTTGTATTAAGTTGGTTTCTTGCCGTATTTAAATTACGAAGTTTATTTATTTAATAATGAAAAAATGCAAGAAGAGGCTTCGATTCTAAAATGTTAAACAGGAAAGTGTTCCAACTGATTAAGGGGTCGGCTTGCCTGACAGTGGTGTCTGGCGCCATCACAACCCATAGGTTTTGGGTCATGACACTAGTCCCTTTAAACACTTGAAAAACTCAAACCAAAAATATTGTCCTTAGTTTTATTAATTGCAATCATTAGGGTAAAAACAGAAGTAGAATACCAACCAAATTTATGGAAGTGCAATTAGAATCAAAACTCGCATCTCACTTAGATATAAACCTAATTCCAATTATTAACTCCCTGTGGATTCGATCTCGACCTTAGTTGGGTTGTTATTGCATCGACCTGCTCGCTACTCAATAGCAGTGTGGGTTTGGACCCGATCAATTTTTGGCGCCGTTGCTGGGGAGTTATACGGTCTTAGCTATATATCTAAGTATTGTGTATTTTTTCTTTCTTTCCTTCCATTTTTTTCTAATTTTGTTTGTGAATATCTTTTAGGTATTAAATGTCTCTTAACAACGAGGCCCTCGAAAATATACCATTGGGGAAGGAGGTAGATGACGAACTAGCGGATGAGGTTCATCTTGAATCTCAAGTACAAAGGAGAGGTCTCCCACCTCATGATAATATCCCAAACCCTCCCCCACCTCCACCAAGAGCAGCACACCGGGTGTCTCCCAACGAAGGCTATGCTAGTGCAATAGTACCACCCCAGATTAGGGTGGGCAACTTCCATATAACCAATGTGATGCTTACACTACTTGAGCAGCGGGATTTTTTCACCGGAGCTCCACATCAAAATGCCTACAAGCATCTCAAAAGTTTTGTTGATACATGTTGGGGGAGAAAGCAAACGAAATGTCTCCGCGGACGCGTTGAGGTTAAGGCTATTTCCCTTTTCTCTATGGGGTAAGGCTTTGGATTGGTTAGATAGATTGCACAACCATTCCATCCACACTTGGGATGAGTTGGACGAAAAGTTCATAGCCAAGTTCTTCTCTTCGGGACACATGGCGACACTAAGAGATGAACTTTTGGCTTTCAAACAAGATCCAAATGAACCGTTGCATGAGATTTGGGAAAGGTATCGTACTATGGTCAAAGAGTGCCCTAGAAATAACATGACTGAGGCCATGATCCAACAAACCTTCTACAGGGGGATCAATACAACGAATCAGAGTGTGGTAAATCAACTCACCACGGGTAACTTCATGAACACGACGTATTCTAAAGCTTGTGAAATATTAGATGAGATGCAGGATACCTCTTCGACGTTGCAAAGTAGAGCCAATGTTCCTCAAGGTGACCCAAATGTTATTCACCTACACAAGGAGCTATATGATCATGGACAAGCTATAGTGGAGTTGACAACCACAATGAACCAATAGGCCAAGGCTCAGCTTCAACAGGTTCAAGGGACAAAACAAGTGAATGCCATGTAAGGAGTAAACATGATGGTCAACAAGAGAGGCAACGAGGTCAACAAGTACAAAACCATCCGGAGATTTGAGCAAAGTAATAGTGGATAAAATTAAGATGATGCATATTATGAGCAAAGTGAATAGGTTCAATATGTCAACAATTATCAAGGTCAACGGAGCAATGCTCTAAATCAACAACAATGGAGATCACGGGGAAACCAAGGTAATTGGAACAACCAAGGTCAACAAGGAAATTTGAATGGTAGCAACAACAACCACCAAGGCAATTGGGGGAACAACAACAATCAAAATTGGGGTAATCAAGATAATCAAAGCAATTGGGGAGGAAATAATCGAGGCAATTGGGGTGGAAACAATCAAAGTAATTGGGGAGGCAACAATAATCAAGGGGGTTGGAACAATAGCAATCAAGGAAATCAGGGGTCGGGCTTTCAAAGGCCCCCGATGTATTAACAACTGAACAACCCACCTCCATATACGTCGCAAGGTCATAGTTCTTCCAATAATGAAATGGGACGGGTTGAGAACATGTATAAGCAAATAATGAAAAAAAACACCGACTCTGATGCCCAATTAGGCTCCCACAACACTTCTATCCGCAACTTGGAGGTCCAACTTGGCCAAAATTTCTCAAGCTTTGAATACTCGCCCTAAGGGGGCACTACCAAGTGACACAGTGGTGAACCCGAAGGGTGGGAACAATACGGGGCATGTTATGGCAGTGACAACAAGAAGTGGGAGAGGTCGAGTTGCTAGTACCTCAAACCAAAGAAAGAATGTGAATAATGATGTGTTGGTGCAAGATGATGATGAGACAAGCAATGAATGTTCAAGAAAATAATGGGGTGAGGATAGACATTGATGAAAATGTGGAGGAGACACAAGATGATGTGAACCCGTCTATGGAACATGTAATAGACATACCAGATCTAGTAGTGCCGAAGTCCAAGGCTCCCTTGCCAAGGACTACTCCTCCATATACTCAAAGGCTTGCAAAGAAAAAAAAATGAGAATCAATTCAAGAAATTCATTGATATGATGACCTTGCCTTCACACCTCAAGTATGAGTTTCTAGGCCCTTGTTCCACTTTACCTGTTGTTCATTCCTCATGCTTAACTAACGTGCAAGTAGATTCCACCCTTGCGGTGCTCCAAAGAAGGAAGAAAGCAATAGGTTGGACATTGGCGGATATTCAGGGTATAATCCCCGCCTTTTGCATGCTCAAAATCATATTGGAGGAGGATTCCAAACCCTCCGTGGAACATCAAAGAAGATTGAATGAGGCTATGCAAGAGGTAGTCAAGATGATATCATCAAGTGGTTGGATGCTGGGGTACCCCATTTCTGATAGTTCGTGGACCTCGCCGGTGCAATGTGTCACAAAGAAAGGGGGCATGACTGTGATTACAAATGACAAAACTGAATTGATCCCCAGAAGAACTATCACCAGGTGGAGAGTGTGCATGGATTATAGGAAGATCAATAAAGTTACTCGGAAAGACCATTTTCCGCTTCCATTTCTTGATCAGATGTTAGATAGGTTAGCCGGATGTGATTATTATTAATTCTTGGATGGGTATTCCAGATATAACCAGATTCTTATTGCACCTAAAGACCAAGAGGAAACCAACTTCACTTGTCCGTATGGCACTTTTACATTCTCGCGGATGTTGTTCGGGTTATGCAATGCACCTGCTACTTTTCAGCGGTGTATGACGGAAATCTTCACTGATATGGTGGAGGAATTTCTCGAGGTATTCATGGATGATTTCTCTGTTGTGGGGGATTCTTTTGAACTCTTAGCCATTGTCTTTGCTATGGAAAAATTCCGCTCGTACCTCATGGGTACCAAAGTGATTGTTCACACCGATCACACGGTACTTCGTTATTTGGTGAGCAAAAAGAACTCTAAGGCGAGATTGATGAGGTGGGTACTTCTTCTACAAGAATTTGATCTTGAAATACAAGACCGCAAGGGGAGTGAGAATCAAGTGGCGGACCACTTGTCCCGATTGGAGGAGGAGGGGAGGCCACATGTTGGCCTTGAGATTAATGATTCATTTCCGGACGAACAACTCCTTTCCATGTCTATGACCGAGATGCCTTGGTTTGTCGATGTGGCCAACTATCTTATGAGCGGCATTGTACCGAATGAGTTCTCTTCAAACCAATGGAAGAAGCTCAAACAGGACTGCCTGGACTACTATTGGTATGAGCCATGTCTCTTCAAAATTTGCACTGACGGTGTTATCCGAAGATGTGTTCCAGAAGAAGAACAATTGGGTATTCTTGAAGCTTGCCATTATTCGCTATATGGTGGTCACCATGGTGGAGCGAGAACTGCTACAAAGGTCCTAAGTTGTGGATTCTATTAGCCTACCCTCTAGAAGGATGCTAGAGAGCTCGTTAAGCGTTGTGATGATTGCCAAAGGGCCGATGGAATCTCCAAGAAAAATTAGATGCCTCTCACCACCATCCTAGAGATTGATATTTTTGATGTGTGGGGCATCGATTTTATGGGTCCATTTGTGAGCTCATGTGGGAACACCTATATTTTGGTTGCTGTGGATTACGTGTCCAAATGGGTTGAAGCTGTGTCTTTGCCCAACAATGAAGCACGGAGTGTGGTAGCTTTATTGAAGAAGAACATATTCACAAGGTTTGGTCCCCCAAGGCCCATCATTAGTGATGGGGGATCACAATTTTGCACAAAGCCTTCGACACTTTACTCTCCAAGTATGGTGTCACTCACAAGGTGTGACCCCTATCACCCCCAAGAAAGTGTATAGATTGAAGTCTCCAACCGGGAGATCAAGAATATTCTGTCAAAGACTGTCAATGCAAACCAGACTGATTGGTCGAAGAAACTTGACGATGCTCTTTGGGCCTATAGAACAACTTACAAAACTCCAATTGGTATGTCTCCATATCCGTTGGTGTTCGGGAAAGCTTGTCACCTCCTAGTGGAACAAGAGAATAAGGCCATGTGGGCGTTGAAGAAGTTGAACCTTGAGTGGGTTGTAGCTGCAAATATTCGAGTGGAGCAATTGCATGAACTTGATGAGTTTTGGTTCCATGCTTACTCCAGCTCGTCCTTGTATAAGGACAAGATGAAGTACCTCCATGATAAGTATATCCGGAATAAATAATTCAAAGAATATGACCTTGTCCTTTTATTCAACTCTCGGTTGCGGTGTTTTCGGGAAAGCTGAAATCAAAGTGGAGTGGCCCTTTTAAAGTTGTACATGTGACTCCTTTTGGTGCTCTAGATTTGAAAAATAAGAATGGTGAGATATTAAGAGTCAATGGGAACCGGGTTAAGCACTATCTTGGTAAGGTTGATGATGGCCACGTCGTGGCATTGCTCAATTTCAAGTGAATGATGGTAACATGCATCGTTCCACGGCGTTAAATCAGGCGCTTCTTGGGAGGCAAACCATGCGTTTTTTTTCTTTCTCTTGCTTTTTGTTTTTAGATTAGGAATTGTTTTGGGCTAACTGGTTGTGAAGTGTATGCAGGAATATGGGTGTGCATTGCAGGAACCTTTCAAGGAAAAATTGGCTAAGTGTTCAAACTATGCGGACCGCACCAGAGTTATGCGGACCGCACAACCACTTTGCGGCCTCACAATTATGTGTGCGGTCGCACAACTGGGAGATGGAAAATGTCAAGTCTCTCTAAGTTTGGCCTGAAAAAAATCATTAATGATTTGCGTCCGCACACAAATTTTGCGGACCGCACTATTTATGCAGCCGTAGTCATTTTTATGCGGACCGTACCAAAAACTCAAGGAACAGGTAAGGAGTGCGGACCACACCAAAATTGTGCCGCCACACTCAGGTAAGTCAGTGGGCCAGCCGGTCAAAGTATAAATAGGACCTTCCTAAACTGTTCACTCTATACCCTTCGACCTCTGAGACTTAGCTAAGCACAATATACATTCCCTTTGCTCTCAATCCTCTCTAATCTCATCAAGTGTTGGATTCCTTATACATCTTCATTACTGGTATGTTAATTTCAATGCCTTAGATTTTATTTTTATTTTTCTTTATTTTAGTTTTCTTTCATCTAGGGTTAGGTTCATGCCTAAATTGTCAATAGATAGTCAAATCTTTCTTAGCATCATGTGGCTAGTGTTTTAAATGCTTAATGGGGCCTGGGTAAGTAGCTAATCATGCTTAATTTCCACAAATCTTGCTTAATTAGTGAAACCCTTGTGTTAATCGTAAGTCGGTGCCGTTGTGATTTGAATTATGCGTCCGCACATATTTTTGTGCGTTCCGCACTAGGTATGCGGCCACATACATTTTTGTGCGGTTCGAAATACCCTAAGTTTATGGAACTTATGAGTAATGATATTGTGCGGCCGCACTCAATTTTGTGTTGTCCGCAATGAACTTGTGTGGCCGCACTCAATTTTTTGCGGTCCACACAATTCAAACTTCAAATACATAGTGATACAGTGTGCGGTCACACTCAAAATTGTGGGGTCCGTAATGGGTTTTGTGTGGCCGCACTCAATTTTGTGCGATCCGCACTGAGGTAAATTCATATACCCCAGTAGTCTGAACTTGGGGTTGTGCGGCCGCACTGGGCATTATGCGGCTGTACTGGGCACTCTGCGGCCGCACTCACTTTTGTGCGGTCCGCACTGCCCATTTCTGAGAACTGTGTACTGCACTTTCAATCTTGATTCTATATACATTATGAGCTCCATTTCTAACTTATTTTCACTACTTGTATGTTTCAGACAATGGTTCATTCACGTGGCAGAGGAGATACATCCAAAGGGAGGGCAGAACTCTCCCGAGGTCGGGGTCGAGGCAAACCCAACCTACCACTGTCAGTTCAAAAGATCCTAAGAAATAAATCCACTGTCAGTAGACCACCTCTCGAACCTTCAGACACAAGTGAGTACCTCCTATCCGGGAAGCTTCGGAGGGTGACTTCATGCAAGCACAACCGGAAGCTCAATCACGCCAATGCCTAGGGAGACTCCGCCAGGTCAATGAATCAACTTCCTCCTCTAGTTCAGCTGAAGGTTCGGAGGGGGTAATCAAGCATTTAAGACCTCTCCTCCACCTGCTACAGCTAATCCCATTAACTTGAATGATGATGATGAGGTCCCGGACGATGGGAAAGGGGGTGATACTATTGCTGGGGGATTTGAAAGATCAAGGAGGCCGGAGGTATGGGAAGACAGATTTGTTTGTTCCAAGGCCTATGCTAAATTCAGAGAATGGTGGTTACAAAGGTCGCGCTTTCTTGAGCGACAAGTTTTGACAAAAGATCTGAACAAGCACAACCCAAATGTCCTCAAGCAATTTGAAGAGCGAAAATGATAGAAATGGTTCACCTCCCGCATGCAAGATGCAAATGAGTACCTGGTAAAAGAGCTCTATGCCAACGTTGCTCACATAAAAAAGGGCACAAAGGCGGTAAAGGTCCGAAATTTAAAAATCCTCTTTGATGCCCATGCACTGAACCAATATGTGGGATTTGAGGAAGTAGACGTAGTGCAATATTTGGAAAAGCTAGCTATGGGTGATGCAATTCGCCCGTGGCTAGATGAGATGCTGGCAATCCCAGGGACAACACCTCCATGGCTCACAACAGGGGTTCAAATAGTCCGAGCCACCCTAAACTCTGAAGCAAAAGGGCGGCAAACATTTGTGTGTAGCCGTCTTGATCTATGCCTCCATAAAACATCCTCCCAATTCTCCGTGTATTTTTAATGGCTTCCATCATGGCCGATTATCCTATAAATGTGGGAGCCCTGATGTCTTACAATATTTCCAATACGATCCAGAAGGAGGATAGGTCATATCCCTATTTCAATTTCCTCACAGAGTACTTCCAAGATCAAGGGGTGGAATTGAGGCACTTCGATGTTGAGGTGAATGCAAAGAAGCCTTTTTCGTGGACCACTTCTAGGGAGCGGACAACCCTAAGTTCAAGGGTAAAGAAACTACCTCTATTGGCCAGTCTGAAGAGCCAGCGATTGTGGTTAATGGTTCAGTTGTCGAGCCCTCCACAACAGTCGGTACTTCTACTAGAGCAGTAGCCATGCCTCCTTCATCCTCTGGGCCATCTGCCTCAGCTAGACTATCAGTGCCACTCTCAGTGCTGGCCTCATCTACTTACCTCAGACTGTGTTGCGAGTCTCCCAAACACTGGCGAGTCTCAATAACTGGATGCAGACAGCTACCACAAAGTTGACTGCCATATCCAGTGTTATGGAAGCACAACCATCAGCGCTAGCAGAGTTTCGGGTACCTTCGTCAGTGGAGGAATCATGGAAGAAAATTCTAGAAAACCAGAAGCTCATCCTAGAGACTCTAAATGCGCATGGGAAACTCATCAAGGATTTGGGTAAACAGGTTAAAAAGATGCAAAAGACTCAGGCATCAGAGGAGCCGGTGGACAAGCTGTGCAAAGAGGTTGAAAAGATTTCTTCCGCCGGAGATATTCCATTGGAACTACTCATGGATTAGTCAGTCTCAGCAGCACATGCAACAGTTCCAAAGACATCAGAGGCAGCAGCCGGCCAGTCTAAGGAGCCGACTGCAACTACACACACTACTGAGGAGTTGATATAGATGCTCAGCAACCCAGTAGTCCCTCAGCCAGGAGATGTTGAGATGCAGTTGGAGGAGACAGAGGGTGCTGAGGACCCTATGCAGGCTGAGGACACCACACAGGCTGAGGACCCCATGTGGACTAAGACCGCATAGGGAGTTTTCTTTACTCTCTACCCTTTCCATGTTCTTATTTTTGAGTAGCATTGAGGACAATGCTTATTTTCATTTGGGGGATGTTTCATTTTGATTGACATTGACATTTGGTATGTGATAACTATTACACTATTTTTTCTTTATCTTTATTTTCCCTTTGGTATGTATATATTTTTCCCCATTTGATGTATATATTCATTTCCCTTATGTATATATTCTCCTTACTTCATTTTGTATATTCAGTTTACCTTCCGTAGTTTACTTCATAACTTCTTTAGTTTGTTTTTCCTTAGTAGCATAACTTCTTATTTACTTTAGTAGCTTATTTTTAATTTTTTAGATTCTTTTTTTTATGTCTTGTGTGAACAATAAGCCTGTGGTATTCTTAATGCCACGGTTCTTTCCAAAGGTGGATGTTGTGTGAACCGGGTGGCTCTTCCCAATGATGGATGGCGTGACAACCTTTTAAAGGATTGAGTCAGTTTTCTTTTATGGTTTGGTAAATATAGTAGTAATGAATAAAAGTGTCTCAAGTAGCCTTCACTTGGTACTAACACATTTACCTCCGACCTTATGGTTAGAAACAAAGTTGTTGGCATAAAATAACTCTAGTTGTGACCTTTAGACTCGTGTGTTGACTAAAACAATCATCGAGTGGTTCCTTCAAGCCATTTGTGATTTTCAATCTTAGCTAGGGTTGTTGTGGGACCTCGTCTCTGTTCTCTTTAACAATCCAGCAGCTTGAGAGGTGAGGTATTGAATTGCAAGTCAAGTTTCCCGTGGAAATAAGTCTAAAACTTGCCCCGAATGTTTGTCTAGGCGAAATTCTAAGTGTAGCTCGACTTGAGGAATGATTTTAGGCCCTCCTTGATCCAATATGAAACTTGAAAACTTCCATAGCCTACCAATGTGATATCCCTAGTCAACCCCGTTGAGCCGAAGCCCTTTTTCTTTCAACAACCACATTACAAGCCTTTATCCGTTTTGTAATGACCCTCTCTTGACACCCGACCTTTCCTTAGAATTATTGATAAACAATAAGAAAAATCATAAGTTTGGGGGAGAGACGAGGAGTTTGAAAGTGATAAAAGGTACAAATAATAAAAAGAAATAAAGAAAAGGGAAGGCAAAAAAAGAAGAAGAAAGAAAGGCCAAAAAGAAAAAAAATCAAAAAGAAAGTGAATACGGTAGAAAGTTGAAGTGATTCAAAGAAAACAATGATGAAAGACTTGGAGTAAATACAAAAGGAGAAAAATGATTGTCATGATCAAGAAAGAGTGATATTACGTCTCTCTAGTTCCCCCCAAGGAAGAAGAATATGACTCAAAGTGTGATGACCCAAAAGGTCATTTTACATAATTTAAGTTGTATCTGTGTTCCGAGTCTCCGAGAGCCTCCGTTAGTCTCACCTCGTTATGCGTGCGCATCCCGGGCGTGTAGCCGGGAAGCTATTACGTGAAAAATTGATGAAAATGAGTCTTGATAACTAATGAACGAATATAGTTGACTTTGGTCAACATTTCTGGTAAACGAACCCGGACCCGTGATTCAACAGTCCCGGAGGGTCCGTAGGAAAATACGGGACTCGGGCATATGCTCGGAATTGAATTCCGAGGTCCCAAGCCCGAGAAATGAATTTTTAAGGAAAATTGTTTTCTGAAAATAATAAAGGATTTTGAAAATGAATAATTATGTGAAAACCGTGTTGTCGGGGCCGTATTATGGTTCCGGAGCCCGGAACAGGTTTATTATATGTTATGTGACTTATCTGTGAAATTTGGTGTAAAACGGACTTGAAATGAGTGGTTTCGGATAAAAAATGAGACTTTGAGGTTTTAAAGAACTAGAAATGTGGCTTGGAAAGTAGTGTTATGTTCCCGAGGTCCGAATGAGATTCCGAGACCGGGAATAGTTCCGTGGTGTTAATTATAACTTGTCTGCAAAGTTTGAAGTCGTTCCGAGCAGTTTAGGCCGGTTCGGCGTATTGAAGTGAATTCTAGAATTTTAAAGTTCTTAAGTTTGATTAATTGGATCTTGAGGTTTGATTCATGGTTTTTGATGATATTTTTATGATTTAAAAGCTTGAATGAGTCCGTAGGATGTATTGGGAGTCGTGTGTGTTTTTGGTTTTGAGCCCCGAGGGCTCGGGTGAGTTTCGGGTAGCTAACGGGGTGTAAAAAGTTAGAAAATCTGGTGTGTTTTTGCTGGTGTTTCTGGTGTCTGGTTTCGTTCAGTGCGATCGCGTAGGCCCTCCTGCAATCGCACAGTGTTAGGTGGGTAGGGGGGGTCTCAGATGCTCTAAGCGATCGCAACATATGCTCCGCGATTGCAGTAGCCTAGCCCAGCGTACTCTGCGATCGCAGGACTCCTTCTGCAATCACATTTCACCAACCAGGTCCAACTCCGCGATCGCATTCCTATCTCCGCGATCGCATAGGG